>RJWK010012226.1:0-40737 GCA_004363435.1 Platanista minor
ATCATTATCTAATGAAGGATAACATAGTCTAACATATCTCTTAGTCAGTTAATACAGATAGCCAAGAGACCTGTCTCATATCATATGTGTGCACTTGTGGACTCACACATGTAAATTCTAAGAGCATAAGAGACCATGCTGGACTAGACTTCTCAGTCTCACTTCTCTGATACAAAGTTTATTTCCATTGCTCTTCAGCCAAATTTAACTGCCTCTCTGTAATTTAACTCTGTGGGAATCTGGGGATTTGATGGTAAAGTCATTAATCATTAGACAGATTTGTAAGGAATAATTTTTAATTATGTAGAATGGATGAGGAATGAAAACACTGCAAGCAGAACAGTGGAAAAAATTAAATTACTTGGTATGGACTTGGGAACAGTTAGAGATAAGGACCTTCCTCTTTGCCCACTCCCACCCACATCTACTAGAAACAAACAGGAATTTACAAACACATCTACAGATTTTATAGAAATTTAAAAAAAAAACCTTATAGTCTACAAAACATGTAGATTTCACCACAAGTGTTTAATATACAGTATGAACCATCCCCTATAGTTTGCACGGAGTAGTGTGGCAATTTTTTTTAAGAACTCTCTTGGATGTGAACACTGGTTTCTTAGTAGCAGACCTGATCGTTCCAGGAACACAAGGAGGTATCGTAATGATTGCTCCAGAAAATACTACTTTTCAATTCCTCTTTTCTCCCGACACATTCTCATCACCACTATTATATGAAGAAAGCAGCCAACAGATACCACCTTTTGATTGCTATGTAGCTTAAGGAATCACTGTTAAATGTTAAGTACCCCAGCCTCAAGCCAGATCACACAAAAGCAGATCTACATTATAAATAGCCTAGAATTTTGTTTTACACTGGGATCATTCCCAGGCTATGTGAACACTGAGCCAGTTCAGGAGATCTCCACACTTAGCTTTCTTTTCTCCAATCTCCTTACTATCTCTCTTCCAATGCTGAAACAGCTCTAAATCATTGTTACTGTAAGTTTAAATTAAGTCCCTGTCAGAGAAGTCCTTGTTGAAGGACTTTTAAGCAGCCAGTGAGGGAAATCCACCCTTCTTTGCTTCTGCTCTCTGCGCTATTATAGACTGCCTAAGCCATCTAAATTGAATGAGGTTGAAGTTAAATGGCTCCTCTGATCAAATGACACAGTGTTTGTATCACTTTCCTTGAGAAGCCATCTAATTTGCCAGAAAACCATACATCATGTGTGAAGCACCCACGCCTGAAATTTGAAAGAGTTATCTTTCCAAATGGAATTTGAACCTTTTCAAATAGTCACCATAAACATTCAGAAGCCAAAATGATTTCCGATTACTGCTATCCCATGAGTCCCAGGGTACTTTGTCCCAATATACCTCCATCTGAGGCAATTTTTCTCCTCCTATTCTCATCATTTAGAGCCCTGAGAATTGTTGACTACATGTACTGAAACAACACCCAGAATTATATTTTTGATATAATATCTGTAGTGCCTCTCAAGGGAACAACTCCTCTCTACAATTTTCTAAGATAAACAGAAAAGAACTTTTTTTTTTTTTTTTTTTGCAGTATGCGGGCCTCTCACTGTTGTGGCCTCTCCCGTTGCGGAGCACAGGCTTCAGACGCGCAGGCCCAGCGGCCATGGCTCACGGGCCCAGCCACTCCGCGGCATGTGGGATCTTCCCGGACCGGGGCACGAACCCGCGTCCCCTGCATCGGCAGGCGGACTCTCAACCACTGCGCCACCAGGGAAGCCTGGCAGGCGGACTCTCAACCACTGCGCCACCAGGGAAGCCCCAGAAAAGAACATTTTACACTGCTTCTTGGGCATTCTAAATGCCTAAGCTAAATAAAAGGAGTCTTTAGGCTCTCCTGCCATCATAATATCCACAATTCCCTTTGTCTATTTCAGTCGCTGTGGCTCTGAACAGTCATACTTTAGGAAGAAACTGCCATTCTTTAACTGAAACATTAGTGAGTACATTTCTAAACAAAAAAGCTCTTGTTTAGAAATCGTTCTTTTTCCACAAACCATGCAATTAGGCCCTAAACATAGTAACAAAGCTTAGAATTTAACTCTAAACTTACCCTTTAACATTTTTAAATGAACTTTAAATTTTGGAATGGTTATGGATTTACAAAAAAGTTGTGAAGATAATACAGAGAGTTCCAATATATCTCATATCCAGTTTCCCCTAGTATTAACATCTTAACATCAGTTTGGTATATTTGTAATTAACAAACCAGTATCAATACATTATTATGCACTAAAGCCCATACTTTAGATTTCCTTGATTTTTAACTAATATCCTTTTTCTGTTCCAGAATCCCATTCAGAATACTACATTACACTTGGTCATCATCTCTCCTTAGCTATTAGACTTTCTCAGATTTTCCTTTTTAAGACCTTGACAGTTTTGAAAAGTACTGGTCAGATATTTTATAGAACGCCCCTTAATTGTGATTTGCCTGATGCTTTTCTCTAGAGTGGACTGGGATTACAGATTTTGAGGAGGAAGACCACAGAAGTAATGTACCATTTTCATCATACCATATCAAGGGTACATAGTATCAACATAACTTATCACTGTTCATATGAACTTTATGCACCTAGCTTGAGGTAGTGTTAGGTTCCTCCACAGTAAAGTTACTCTCTTTTCTCCCCCTTTTCATACTCGTAGGAAGTCATTAGGCACAGGGCACACTTAAGGAGTGGACAGTTACTCTACATTCTTGCAGGCACAGTATCTACATAAATTACTTGGAATTCTTCATGGGGATTTGTCTCTTTTCCTCTATTTATTTATTAATTAAATCATTTAGTTATGTAAGTGGGGGTCCTAATCTTGTACAACATGAATCATTCTAGCCTTCTCCCCTTGCGTGCTTATCTGTAAATTCTTTTCCTTTTTTTTGAATTTTTGAATTTTATTTTATTTTTTTATACAGCAGGTTCTTACTAGTTTCTGGAAATTTATACTCCAACCATGGGAACCCCAATTCCTTCCATACGCCATCCATTTACGTTAATTGTTCAATTCTTGTATACTCATACAATGGTTTCAAAATTGTTAACCCACTTGTGTGGGAGCAACTATCAACTGGAGCACAGTTCTTATGTGCAGTTCCTTTTGCCTTTAGTCTTATAATCTCTATTCATTTCTAAAATGAATTAGGTCAGCACTTATTTTTCCTGCACACCCTCAACTGAGATTGCTTATACATTTTTTTGTTGTTGTTTAAAAACATTTTTTTTAATTGGAGTAAAATTGCTTTACAATGGTGTGTTAGTTTCTGCTGTATAACAAAGTGAATCAACTGTACATATACATATATCCCCATATGTCCTCCCTCTTGTGTCTCCCTCCCACCCTCCCTATCCCACCCCTCTAGGTGGTCACAAAGCACCGAGCTGATCTCCCTGTGCTATGCGGCTGCTTCCCACTAGCTAGCTATTTTACATTTAGTAGTATATATAAGTCCATGCCACTCTCTCACTTCTTCTCAGCTCACCCTTCCCCGCCCCGTGTCCTCAAGTCCTTTCTCTATGTCTGTGCCTTTATTCCCGTCCTGCCCCTAGGTCTTCATAACCATTTTTTTTTTTTTTTTTAGATTCCATATATATGTGTTAGCATACAGTATTTGTTTTTCTCTTTCTGACTCACTTCACTCTGTATGACAGACTCTAGGTCCATCCACCTCACTACAAATAACTCAATTTCATTTCTTTTTATGGCTGAGGAATATTCCATTGTATCTATGTGCCACATCTTCTTTATCCATTCATCTGTCGATGGACACTTAGGTTGCTTCCATGTCCTGGCTATTGTAAATAGAGCTGCAATGAACATTGTGGTACATGACACTTTTTGAATTATGGTTTTCTCAGGGTATATGCCCAGTAGTGGGTTGCTGGGTCATATGGTAGTTCTATTTTTAGTTTTTTAAGGAACCTCCATACTGTTCTCCACATTTGTAATACAGTAAGATTATTCTGTCATAGTCTGCCTTCCATGCTGGGAACCGAACCTCCTGAGTGATTTTAAAAATTTGCATACATTAATGTTTACTCTTTGTGCTGTGAAGTTCTATCAGTTATGACAAATGCATAGTGTCATGTACCCACAATTACAATACCATACAAAATAGTTACTTTGCCCTAAAATATCATCTATGTTTCACCTATTCAACCTTCCTCTTCTACCCCCCCAAAACCCTTAGCAACCACTTATCTACTTACCATCTCTGTAGTATTGCTTTTCCAGAATGTCATATAAATGTAATCATACAGTGTGTAGCCTTTTCAGATTGGCTTCTTTCACTTAGCAACATGCATTTAAGATTCACCCATGTTTTTTGCATGACATGATAGATCTCACGTGTCCTCTACATAGTTTCCTTCAATGGTAGAATATTGCAAATTTATAGCAAAATATCACAACCACAACCTGACATTGATACATTCAAGATACAGAATATTTCCATCACCAGAAAGATTCCTCATTTTGCCATTTATAACCACACCCACTTCTCTCTCTTTTCCCCCTCCTAAACCCCTGGAAACCACTACTCTCTTTCCCACTTCTATAATTTATTATTTCAAGAGTATTATATAAATGGAATCATAAAATAAGTTTTTGGGATTGGCTTTTTTCACTCAGCATAAGTCTCTGAAGATTCATCCAGGCTGTTGTATGTATCAATAGTTTGTTCCTTTTAATTGTTAGGTACTAGTATTCCATGGTAGGTACCATAGTTGTTTTTTTATTTTTTAATTAATACTATAAGTTTATTTATGACTTGTAAATTTAAAATTAAGGTTATGATTACACAATTCAAACATATACAAATTTAGTAGAAAACAAACTTTTTTAATTTGAATTCTTATTCTGGTAAAAACTACATAACCAAAGTTTCTTTAACCATTCACCTGTTAAAGGACATCTGGGTTATTTTACTTTATTTTTTAGTTGATGTATAGTTGATTTACAATAGTATATTAGTTTCAGGTGTACAGAATAGTGATTCAGTATTTTAATAGATTATACTCCATGTAAAGTTGTTGCAAAATAATGGTTATAATTCCCTGTGCTGTACAATGTGTCCTGCTGCTTATCTATTTTATACATAGTAGCTTGTATCTTGTAATCCCATACTCCTATCTTGCCCCTCCCCACTTTCCTCCCCCGACTGGTCTCCACTAATTTGTTTTCTATATCTTTGAGTCTATTTCTATTTTGTTATATATATTCTTTTATTTTTTAGATTACGCATATAAGTGATAACATATAGTATTTGTCTTTCTCTTATTTCACTAAGCATAATACTCTTAAGGTCTATTCACATTGTTGCAAATGGAAGAATTTCATCATTTTTTATGGCAGAGTAATATTCCAATGTGTATATATACCACATCTTCTCTATCCATTTGTCTGTTGATGGATACTTGGGTTGCTTCCATATCTTGGCTGTTGTAAATAGTGCTGCTATGTACATTAGGATATAGTTATCTTCTTGAATTAATGTTTCATTTTTTCAGATATATACTTAGAGTGGAATGGCTGGATCATATGGTAGTTACATTTTTAGTTTTTTGAGGTACCTCCATACTGTTTGCACAAATTTACATCCCCACCACCAGTGTACTAATCTTCCAACAGTATTTTGAATAAGGGCAGTAAGAACAAACATCCTTGCCTTGTATCCCAACAAGGGAAAGCATTCTTCTTTTCACAATTAAGTATAAACTTAGCTGCAGGTTTTTTATGGATGCTCTTTTTCAAAGTTTAGGACATTTCCCTGTATTCCTATTTTTCTGAGAGTTTTTACCATGAAAAGGTGTTGAAGTTTTTTCAATGCTTTTTCTTAATTGATTGATATGATTATGTGACTTATCTTCTTTAGCCTGTTAACATAATTTATTACAATGAATAATTTTTTAACATCGATATAGCCTTTCACCCCTGGAATAAACAATTCTTGGTCATGTTGTATAATTCTTTTTGTATATTGCTGATTTATATTTGTTAGTATTTATTAAGGATTTTTGCATCTATGTTCATGAACGATTTTGGTTTGTAGTTTCCTTTTTTTGCACTTGTTTTCCCAGGTTGATATCATGCTACTACAGGGCTCATAAAATGAGTTGGAAAATGGTCTTTCATTTTCTATTTTCTGGAAGAGATTGTGCACTATTGGTGTTAATTCCTCCTTAAATGTTTGATAGAATTCTCCAGTCAAACCATCTGGGACTAGAGATATCATTTTTGGCAGTCTTCAAATTATAAAATCAATTCCTTTAATAGTTATAGGGTTATTCAAGTTTTCTATTTTATATTCAGTGAGTTGTAGTAGTTCATATTTTTCAAATGATTGGTCCATTTCTTCTGAGCTATCAAATTTAGATTTTTTTTTAGTACTCACTTATTATCCTTTTGGTGTCTCCAGGGTCTGTAGTTAAACCTCTTGTTCATTCCTAACACTGGTGATTTGCAGAGGGATTTTTTGTTTAGTTTTTGGTTTTGGTTTGGGGGGGGGGGAGTTGGTCAGTATTGCTAGAAGTTTGCCAATTTTATTGATTTTTTAAATTGAAGAATCTGCTTTTTTCCAAAAAAAAAAAATGTGTGTCCATTGTTTTTCTGTTTTCATTTTCACTGATTTACACTCTTAGGTTCATTATTTCCTTCCTTCTATTTGTGTTGAGTATATTTTCCTCTGCTTTTTCTAGTTTCTTGAGGGAGAAACTTAGGCTATTGAGTTGAAATCTATACAGTTCTCTCACTGAAGATTGCCACCACATTGCACAACTCCAGGGAGAACCAAAGCATTCAATGAGAAAAGTGCCCACTGGAGATGTGCTACCCAGTGGTCCTACTCTTAACAATATAGGAAAACCGAATACCAGCAAATGTGTTCAGCAAAAAGATTGTACACCAATAACAACAATGATTCAACTATGACCTTTTTTCCTTGAAAATAAATAAACCTATCACAGGCAGGAGTTACCATGATGTCACTAAAAATATTTCAACAAAAAGTAGTATATCTTTTTGTCCATAGTAGATATTGCTGTATCTGCCATTCATATCTTTTCTAATTGCTAAATAAATTAAATTTTGCCTTTTAACGTTTCTCCTGCAGATTTTCTGAAACTTCAAGTGTTTTATAGTTTAAAAATATAATTTATATATTCAAATTAGGTTTCCTAAACCCTTCTGTTGCCTGCACCTGCTCCTAAAGTACAAATTAACAGTTGTGGCTGATTAAAAACCATTTTAATGGTCTTTTTTAAAACACTTACAAGTGTTGGTTTAAACGGGAAGGAGGGAGGGGTAATTGCTTTAATAGTTGGCTTTCAGGAAACTAAAAGCTGCAAGACTAGTTAGTAAGTAATTTCCTACAAATTACCTGGAGTTAGAATTGACCCAACTTGGCAAATGACTGGCTCTATAGCCAAGGGGCTGTGAGAAGTCAAAGATTATTTCAAGTTTTTAAATCTGTGTGGCTGAGAGGTGTTTGCTCTATTAAACAAAATAGAGAAAACAAACAAACAAAAAAGCTGAAGGTGTAGAGATAGGGCAGAACATCCAGACAGAAATACCCAGCTCAACAGGCCTTTGCAAAATTGGAAAAAGGTGAGGGTCAGAAATATAGAACTCATTCCTTTCACAAAAGTTTATTGACTGATTACTAGATGCCAGATTCTGTTCTCTGCTGTGGGATGCATTTGCACAGAAAGTAGACTTGCGGTCCTTAGTGAAACCCAGCCGTACACTGTGGGGCTCCTGGGCACGGAAGCCTTTCTGTGTCCCCCATTCCTTGTTTGTAGGGAACAGATTCCAGCCTCCATGACCTTCCCTGAGTTCCAAAGGGCAGATTCGAACAGTTGCTAATCAGGGAAGGGAGGGGATGCAGAGGCAAGGACGAAGCAGCCAAGAAACAATAGTGTAGCCTTGGGGCAGGGTTCTCCTCAAGGGATACACATAACAATATCTTTGAGCTCTTCTGCAGAACTAAAACCTCCAAAAAATGGAAAATAGCATTCTTCATTCCAGAGAAGACCACCTGAGGCCAGAGAAACGGAACCAGAGAAGCTCATCAGGACACTACCTGAGACCAGATTAAAGGAATGCAGGTCCTTCACACACACCGAATCTTTATCAGCAGCCCCACCCTTGAACCACTGCTATAAAACTCCTCACCAGATCCTCCCAGGTTGGGACACACAGTTTTTGAGAGGCACAAGGCTGCTGTGACCCCCTTTGTCTAGCAAAGCAATAAAGCTATTCTTTTCTACTTCACCTGTAACCAAGCAGGACCCTATGGGGCCTTCCCAGGACAGGCCTTCCCCCATAACCTCTGCTTAAGTCCTCACTGAAGTACCTACATAACAGTGTTTGATGCACATTTCCTGAGTTGTTTTACAGATGTGAAAACCCCGCACCAAATGCAAGATGTTAACTACTTCATGACCATGAGCACATAGCCCCAGGCCTCCTGGAGCCTAAGGACTGATAATGTTAACCCCTGTGACAGCACCCTGTTACCTCACCATCAACCAGTCAGAGAATTGCACACGAGCTGATCACATACCCTGAGACTCCCTTCCTTCCCTGGCTTTTAAAAATGCTTTGCTGAAACCCTCCAGAGAGCTCAGGGTTTTGGGTGGCATGAGCCAACCGTCTCCCTGCATGGCTCTGCAATAAACTTTTCTCTGCTCCAAACTGTGATGCTTTGGTTTGTTTTGCCTCATTGTGCGTCGGGCACACGAACTTGAGCTAACACACCCAAAACTCTGTCTCCGAAATTTGATTTGGCACCAGTGCACAGAGGCTGAGATTTCATCAATGTTACCACTGGATGAGACTGTAAAGGGTGAGTATGAGGAGAGGAGAAGAACCAAAGCCACATGCTTCTGTCTCTCTTACTCTTAGGATATGGGAAAAGGGAAGTGGGAGAAGGAAACATTAAAGAGGTTAATAGAAGAAGCAGGAGAATGAAGTTCAACAGAAGCCGAAGGAAGAGAGAATTTCAAGGAAGGGATGATAAACAGCAAAAAAGGGCTTAGGAACTGAAAAAAACAAAACAAAACAAAACAACTGGATTCTGTGTGTTGGAGATAACTAGTAATCATAATAATTAGTATTTATTGAACACTGTTTCACATGCATGATGTCATTTTATCCTCACTGCAATTCTGTAAAAAGGGACATTATTATCTCTACTTTACAGATTGAGGAGACGGGCTTATTGAAGGAATCCAGAGCAAGTAGTTAAGGTAGTTAAAACAGATTTTATTCAGGAACTGTTGCCATGGGGAAAAATACCTCAGTATAGAACTAAGCTCAATTCTGGATACAGCAAGGACAAGTTGCAATGCATAGCCAAGGCAGATGATGGTGAGGAGGTGGAGGAAACATCAAGGGTAGGGGCATCCTTGCTAAATCAACTTAAGCAGGTTATTGTTGAAGGCAAGTCAGGATGATCAGATATTAAGCAAGGGTGGAGAATAAGGAATTTGATCAGATATCAAGAGTATCAGAGATCAAGAGTGGGAGGTCCTCTATCTACAAAAAAACCCCAAACCCATAGACATAGAGAACAGACTTGTTGTTGCCAACGGGGATGGGGGAGGGAGAGGGATGGACTGGGAGTTTGGGGTTGGTAGATGCAGGCTATTACATTTAGAATGGTTAAACAACAAGGTCCTACTGTATAGCACAGGCAACTGTATTCAATACCCTGTGATAATGGAAAAGAATATAAGAAAAAAATGTATGTATGTGTATAATTTCATCACTTTGCTGTACAGCAGAGATTGGCATAACAGTGTAAATCAACCATACTTCAAAAAAAAAAGAAAAGAAAAAATAAAAGAGTGGGAGGTTCTTGCTAAACAGACTTTGCAGGATTCTTGCTTCAAATAGACTAAGCAGGTGAAAGACAAGCTGTAAGAACAAGGCCTAGTCAAAAAGTAAGCTCAGAGGAAACCGTCTAAAGTTTGGTTAAGGAGAATATTTGCCAGGCTCAGTGGTTAACTTTCTTGCTGAAGGGAAATGGTAGAGTAGAAGTTTAATCTCATCTCTATCTGGTTCTAGAATTATCTACATTTTAACCTCAGAATAAAGAGTTTCAGTCAGTGTAAGCAAAAGCCAGCAGTTCCCAAACTTTGTTGCACATTAGAAATAACTAGCAACCAGGACTTCCCTGGTGGCGCAGTGGTTAAGAATCCACCTGCCAGTGTAGGGGACACAGGTTCGATCCCTGGTCTGGGAAGATCCCACATACCACGGAGCAACTAAGCCCATACACCACAGCTGCTGAGCCTGTGCTCTAGAGCCCGAGAGCCACAACTACTGAAGCCTGTGCACCTAGAGCCCGTGCTCTGCAACAAGAGAAGCCACGGCAATGAGAAGCCCGTGCACCAGAACGAAGAGTAGCCCCCAGCTCGCGGCACCTAGAAAAAACCCATGAGCAGGAACGAAGACCCAATGCATCCAAAAATAAATGAATGAATGGAAGAAAGAAAGAAAGAAGGAAGGAAAGACAGAAAGAAAGAAAGAAAGAAAGAAAAAAGGAATGACCAGCAACCTTTTCAAAATCTCGATGCCTGAGCCATAACACCCATACCAATTAAATCAGGATATTTGGTATCAGTACTTTTTTTTTTAAAGACTCCCTAGATGATTCCAATGTTCAAAGTTTGGGACCCCCTGGGTTAATGAATAAGTAGCCCAAAAGGAAGCAGAAATCAATGTAAATGATGGCTTCCAACAATTTGCTGCTGTAAAGAAGGGAATTAAGTTAGACAAGTTAGGAGTGTTGGGGAAATAGAACTAAAAGAAACAAAATCTTCTACTCACCCAGAAAACCTCTCCACAGAGGTAGTAGAGACAGAAAACAGTTTTATTATTGAATAAACATTAAACCAGAAGGCAATGCACATCACAGGCAATCCGTTATGAGATCATAAAAATAGAAAGCAATTTTAACTTTATATAAAAGACTAAACAGGTCAAATTGATTATGTACGTATTTTCAAGAAAACAATCACTAGTCCTTACATAAGAGGACTTGACAGCATCTTTCGTCATACTTAATTCATCCTAACTTTATCATGAAATTTGGGGAAACCATCCATATTAGTTGATTGACTTTATCCGGTAGGTAAAAAAGCTTTTCACATCTTAATGATGAAAGGGAGTTTTATAAATTAGAGCAAAGTGCCCACTGACATTAGAGTCTGACCCTCACGCAGGAATGGGAAATAGGGGTGTTAGCTCCCTTGATGTTTGCATCTCAGAATGATGGCTTTCAGGTCCTTGAGGAAACAGTCCTGAGTTGTGAGACTGTTGAGAGGCTTATTTAGTCATTATAAAGATTTATACACATTTGAAAAGGACAGAGAAACAAATTCTCAAACAGAAGGGGAGGGAAGAGTCTGGTCTCTTATTTTCAACAGGCAGAATTAAGCCTCTTGTTTTTAATTTGTATCTGCCCTTACAGGAGATATCAGGATTAAAGAGACTTTCTTTTCTTTTCTATTGTAGTGGAAGAAAAACAATTTTCCCTCTACCCCTCTAGGTGCTTGGCCGAGACACCCGCCCACCCCCTACCCCTCACCTCCATATAAAAGAGAGATTAACAGGAGAAAAACAAAGACATTGAATAACATGTTTTATTTTCTGTATACATGGGAAATAACCAGGAAAACTGAGTAACTCCTCCAAGTGGCTTAAGCTGTGGCTCTAAATATCATCCTCAGCTAAAGACAAAGAAAAATTGGGGTGGGGGCGACCAACTGTGAGAGGTTATCAGGAAAAACACGGTAAACAAGGATAAGGTTGTTATGCAGATTCAAGTCTCTGCCTTATGCATTGATAAGAATTTCTAGAGATTCATCCTCCTCTTGCTGGGACTGAGAGGGAGACATCCTTACAAATGGAGATTTCCCTTATAAATGTATGTTTCTTACAAAAGGGTAACTCCTACTTGGTTTTCAGAGTTTTCCCCAACGTCTTCTGTTTCTTAAAAATAACCAGCTCAGAATTAATCCTTATGCCAAAGAGACATATTTTCGGGTGGCATATTCTGCTCCCCTTTACTATTTTTACATGGAGAAATGTGAAAAAGTTTGTAAACTGAGGGTAAAAGTCTATGCGAAAAGAGACATTGAATATGCAAGAGAACAGAGGTATTGATGGAGAAAATTTCCAAGGCAGGAGAGGAGGAATGACGTCAAAAGTCTAAGTGAACTGCTAAGTTTGGGCCGGGAGGAAGGATACCTCTTTCTCTGAAAAGAGAGAGTAAAGATGCAGATATATGATTTTATGGAGGGAGGGAAGTTACCTGTCTTCCTCCTCTGGAAGCTAGTGTTCCTCTGAGGCCAGAGATAGATGGGCTCAAGGCTGAGTAGCTGGAATTTGTCCTTTGTGGACAGATACTCCAAGATGAAGACAATAACAGGAGGGAGGAGAAGCTGAGCCCTGCCCAGATAAGAGATAAAGAGACCATGTATTTACTCATTCTCAAAGTCAAGGAGACTTTCCCGACTACACATGAACAGAAAGGCTCCTCGGAGATCAAAAGGGAGAGGGCACCACCCCATAGTAGGTGATGTCAACCTACCCATAGGCCTCTTTGCTAGAATCCTTCTTGGCTAAGAGATGCGCACACACAATGGGAGGACCCTGAGATAAACCAAATATGGACTCAGAGCCAGGCAAAGCAAGATGCTCGGCCCCAGGAAACCCAGAAGAAATACCCCATATGAGTGATTCAAACTACCACGAGGGTGGGACTCTCTCTCTGAGTCCACCTGTGTGTCTATTCACACATACTCTTTTTCCTCCTAATAAACACTTTACTTGTTTTACTACTTTCCGTCTCTTTGTGGGAATTCATTTCTACAAAGCCGACAGGCCAGGGGCCTTGTCACTGGCCACTGGCCCTCGTGGTCTAGTGGCTAGGATTCAGCACTCTCACTGCCGTGGCCTGACTTCAATCTCTGGCTGGGGAAATGAAATTCTGCTTCAAGCCGCTGCAGGCCAAGGCCACCCAAGAACACTTCCATTAGCATCATCTCCAGGGACCAAGCCCACTTTCAGCAGTAACTGCCCAGTGCTGGCACATTTCAGAAGGATGCAGTTAACAGCAGCATTCCTCCAATCATCCACTGGTGAGGAAGATTATAACAGACAATGCCAATGATTTATTTGAATTTTCTCTGATTCATATTACCAAAATATGCTTCAGGCATTATCAGAGGCCTTACATTTCCAAGCAATACAGGGTCATATAGCTGACAAAGGGGAACTCTGTAGATTGTGTCAAACCCAAGTAGTTTTTCACAGAGGTCTCTCTATTTTATCTAAGACCTCTTTTATAAATTCGAGAGATCAAACAGAGTTATCTCTAACAAACACAAAGAATAAAATGAGTTAAATCGAACTCAAAGAGGCTTGTTTGTCTTCCCTGCTGCCACTCCAGGTTTTCATCAAGTGTCAGGTGTCCCACATCCAAGGTCACTTGAATCCTCCTGTTAAGTTCTCCCTGAAATATTTGTATTTTCATCTATTTAAATAAATTGAAGATGAAAAAGGTAAAATCTTAGATGAGAAGACCAGATTTGGGTAGAATTGTATGATAATATGGACCCAGTGAATTGAAGAGCAAAGCCATAGACCTAAAAGGATTCTACAGTGACAGCTTGTAAGCAGGAGAAAAAGCACAGAGTTAAAGATTCTAACTTTGTCCTTTTCAATACTGTTAGCTGGGTGACCTAGGGTAACGCCCTGAGTGAACCCCTTTTTGGTCCTCAGTTTCCTGTTTGTGTAACAAAAGTGTTGTATTGGTTCAATTAATTAAACAAGGAGGCCATTAGACTAGGGTGGCTCTTATAGCACCTACATAAGCAAAACAAAATCTAAGCCTGTAAATACATCAAAGTTATGAAATTGAAACCAAAGGACAACCAATCACAAACGGTCAACTAGGTTTAAAGCTATAGCTAATCAATAATTTCTTACTTTGCTTCTGCATTTTCTCTATAAAAATTTTTCCCCACTTCCTGACAGCAGAGCACTTCTAAACACTTTAATTTGGCGTTGCCCAATTAAAATTGATTTTTGCTCAAATAAATTCTTAAAATATTAATATGTCTCAGTGTATCTTTTATCAGATTTCATGATTTATCCTTCAACTTCTACTGAGAAAGAAACAAGATAAAAAGACTTTAAATGGCAGCGTAAGGAGTTAGGTCTTGGTATGAGAAAAAAAACTTCCAAAGTATTGCAGCTGTACTGGAAGAAGCCTTGAAAGTCCTCCTTGGATACTTTTTAAATAGGAAAACTCCCCATGTATGAAACAGTTGTGAACAAAGGTACAAGAAAGAGTCTCATTTGATAATCCTTCTTGACCATGAATATAACTGATTCTACTAAAAATAAGAAAATTAAATGTTCTCCAGAATCTAGCTTCACTGGAATCAGGCAACTGGCAGTTAGAAATATTTGATTCATGCACCATGGGTGAGCAACTCCCACGGTGGTCCAAAAGCAACCTGACCACTAGAAAGCTCTGGATTTGTCTCCAGAGCATTAGCATTTTTATTACTTTATTATCCATTCATATCCATATAAAAGTTATTTACTCCCTTGGTATGTGCAATATAATATTAAAGAATTAGCACTGGAACAGCCTCGGGGGTCAATTAACCCAAACCCAGAATTCTAAGCAGTACAGATTAGTTTTTGGAATGTCTCCCAGTAATTAAATCTAGCAATGAAGGTGATTCCACCACTTTCCTTAGTACGATTTTTTTTTTCCAACTCTTAACTATCACTGAGCCTAACCTCCTCATGTGTATAAAAACTACTTAGGGATGATTATGAATATTTATATCGTAGGAGACCAGTATAGGCCACCCCAAAATGTGACTGTAGGATTTCAGAATATGCCATCTTGAATATGTCTCTTTGGCATAAGGATTGGTTTGAGCTGATTATTTTGAGAAACACCAGACATGGGAGAAGTTTGGAAAGAGTAGAAGTTACCCTTTTGAAAGGGAAATCTGCATTTATAAAGGAAATCTCCATCTGTAAGAGTTTCTCCCTCTATATGGCGAAGGGAAGGGTGACTCCAAATCACAAGAGAATCTTAACAATGGAGAAGGCCCAATTTAAATCTGCATAACAAACCTTACCCTTGTTTACCTAGCTTTCCTGGGTCACCTTCCTATAACCTGCTTCTTCCACACCCTTCTTTTGTTTTAGCTGAAGATTATATATTTTTTCCAGAGGCATAGGACATTATTTACAATTCAGTAAACATTATGTGAGCATTGTCAGAGAGTAAGAAATTTTTCCTCCACCCTTCTAGGTTCTTCCGACTGGTCTAAGAACTAAATTTACATGCGAAGTTGTTAGGAAGAATTTAATAATTGTATTCTCCATTGATCAGAGTATCTAGAGATTTGGTCATCATCCTTTTACTGATTCAGTGAGGGAGACACTCTTACAAATGGAGATTTCCCTTATAAATCTAAATGTTCCTTACAAAAGGTAACTCCTACTTGGTTTTCAGAGTTTTATTTCCCACCCCACCCCACCCCCATAATCTGCTGTGTCTCAGAGAATAACCAACTAAAAATAATACATCAAAGAGACATATTTTGGGGTGGCAAATTCTCCTCCTCTACAGCATCAACAGAATCAGCCTCATTCCCTTGCCCCCCTCCCCCGTGTTCTTCAGGGGTGATACAGAGTGCCCTGATAGATTGATTGCCTGTGTAGCATCCATCTTACTAGAATTCAGGCAGCTGAAGCAGAATTACCTTTTAATCTCCTAGTTTCCCTTCTGGCCAGGCTGCCACTCAGAAGGTGTACCAATCAGGCCTAGCTGAGGTTACTAGCAGGAGAAAGAGACACATCACGCCCAGGAATGGTCAGGGAAGAATCCTGAATTTTCAAAAGTTTTATATATTTCTCCTCCCCTTTCCCCTTCTTATTACCCAGGAGGAAGCCAAAGGAGATCGACCCCCGCCGGTGTTAAAAAAGGAAACAATAGGCCCAAAATGGAGTCACTTGTGCTAAGCCTCACATCAGCAAACCAAAACTTAATACCTAACCTAATTGCAGTTTCAGCTTCTCCCAGGAATGCAATTTTAAATCAATCAGTCTGAAATTTTCTCATCAACACTAGTGAGGTAATCTGCATGATAGACCCCTGCCCTTCCCCCAAAGGAAGTTGACCCTGCTTGAAACAATCCTTTCTTTTGTTTATGACTTCCTTGTCCCACCCACTCACTTCTGCCTATAAAAACTTTCCATTTTGTACAACTCCTCAGAGTGCCTTTCCACTTGCTAGATAGGATGCTACACCATTCATGAATTATTTAATAAATCCAATTAGATCTTTAAATTTACTCAGTTAAATTGTTTTTTTAACAGATTTTGTGGCAGTGGTGGGAAATGAAATGAACTTCTATTGACATTCAGGGACAGTGAGAAACTCAGGCATGGTACCCTGCAAACACTTTGAGTTCACTCTCTTTCTCACCATTTCTGAGGGCTGTGGTTAAGTAAGTTCCTCTTGGTTCTGAGCTCTACTCTCTTTTGTTGAATTCATGATCTAATTGACTTTCCTTTACATGGAAGTTCAGCTTGAGCTGGTAGCTGATTCTGCTTGGAACCCAAATGAGCTGAGAGATGGTTCTGCCTGAAGCCTAGCCTCTAGCCTTTCAGACTCCAATTCCCAGGTATTTTAGTGTAAAACCAGATTCCACATTAGGAACTGCTGGTAGTTTAGTCGGCAGGTCCCCATTTATTTGAAATCCTTCCCCATTTGGAATTGTTGGTAGCAGCTGTAGTTCTCCATTTATTTAGAATCAGTCTGCAGTCCACATTTTTTTGAGGTCTGCTGATTCAATTCTTTCCCCGGTCCTTAGTTCATTGGTTACTGCCAATATTAAGGGGCACATGTTTGTTTGTCTTGCTTTTTGTAGATAAAGGCTAATTGCTCATGGGAATCTAGGAAGCCAAAAAGACACATATCGGTGGGCACAGATTGAGCATCTAAGAGCTGTTAGAATGCTTTCCACCAAACACAAAGTCTCCCATGTAAGGATAAGTTGGTCATGGAATGGCTTAGTTTGACACTAGGTTACTTGCCAACCTCAAGAAAATTTCTGTGCAATGAGGTACACTGTAAACACATGATATCCAACCCAGTAGCACATTCCCTTTAGGTATTAATTGGAGGTGAAAGACCCAAAGGCTTAGCTACAAAATAAATAATAACACAATGATATCCTTAGAATCCAAAGAGTTAAGTGCACCACCTTCTGTGAGAACTATGGTCCCCAAAACTATAATATCTATAAAATGGACAAAATCTTATTAAAGACAACCTAGAACTTTGTGTCCTGAGAAATTACAATGGCTGTTATGAGAAACATTCCAATTAGATAAAATCATTTAAGAAGTGCACTTGAAAGCAAGGGCTTCCAAATCAAATAGAATGAGACACTTATTTCAGTTGGCATGCAGAAGGCTCTAAGAGGTTCAAAATTCCAAAATAGCTTCATTGAAAGATTTGGTGCAAAGGTTAAAGAAAAATTAAAGATATAAAAGGTACCTAAAACAAAAGACTATAAGATTGATGTAACTCTTACTGCTCTCCTCTATCCTTTGAGTACTCATTCTAGTAATTTTCTCTGAATTGCCTTTCCACTCTGAAGAGACTATCAAACAGTTATTAATACTGCCAGAAATATTTACTGTTTGTCCCAACTGAAACCTGGCAAGATATTTGAAAGAATTTAATAACTGTATGATTAGAAATTTGGCCAAATTTTAAGCTGATATTCAGAGCCTGATAGGAATTATTTTTTGGACTTCTTCTTTAATCTAATGTATCCAGAGAGAAAGAAAAACATTCCAACACAGGTGGATGGGTGTTGTAATTCCTTTGATATCATTTAGGTGGTAACCCAATTCTTTGAGGAATTAAAAATAACTGTTCTTGTTTTACAAAGATAATCTTTACAAGACCAGAGATGTGGCTCCAGAAACAATTCAAAGTCCACTAATCTTTTTTATCAATTCTCAAACTACCCTGTGTCACCAGGGTAGTCTTTTTTTTTTTTTTTTTAACCAATCCATTTTAAAAATTTTAAATTCTTGACATTACAGAACTAAACTGAAATGTATTAACATTCCACTCTTACATTTCTTAATGACAAACAGAAATAAAATTCATGACCCCAAAACCCAAAACAAAACTAAAAACAGGGAAAAGCTTATAAAACTAAATATGGATCCCAGCATTAACAACTGAACAGAGAATGTGATTTTTAAGTTCTTAGCAGATGATAAAGTTGTGTAGAAACTGAAGACTTACAAATTTATCTCAGAAGGGTTGTCCTTGTGTCTTTGAGATGTAAATATTCTACCTGGTCCTCTCCAGGAATTCTTATCTAGGTCATCTCTTTGAAATGCAAGCTTCAGGGAGGCAATTCCTATCGAAAGCGAGAAAAGTCATTTGAAACTAAGGCAAATGAAAATCCTAAACGTCATTAGCCATCTGAGTAGGTAACCTTAACATACTTCATCTACCAGAAAAATAACTTAGATCAAACTTCTTTTATAACTAGTGAGTTTTACATTATAATACCTGATTCGTGGTAGTAATTTTAAAACAGAAGTTATAAGGTCTCTGTTTGTATCTGTCAGTATGTGTGTGTGTCTCTATATGTATGTTGTATGGTATTGTTCTACCCCTGGATGGTATTACCAAAATTAATTTTTAAAAGAGCTCTGTTTAATTGGCCTAAGAAAATTAAGCACTTGTATGAGTTGTGTACACATAAAATTCTTAAAAGTGTAAAAAAAAAAAAAACAACCCAGGGGGCTTCCCTGGTGGCTCAGTGGCTGAGAGTCCACCTGCCGATGCAGGGGACGCGGGTTCGTGTCCCAGTCCGGGAGGATCCCACGTGCCACGGAGCGGCTGGGCCCGTGAGCCATGGCCGCTGGGCCTGCGCGTCCGGAGCCTGTGCTCCGCAACGGGAGAGGCCACAACAGAGAGAGGCCCGCGTATGGCAAAAACAAACAAACAAACAAAAAAACCCAAAGGCTTTTCAGGTTCACATGATTTGAGATAATAAAAACTAGTTTGCTTGTTGGTTTAATTAAAATAGGTATGTCTTTAGAGGTATCAACATTAAAAATAATGTAGACATACAACTTTTATTCTACCTAGGCTTACTAAAGGTCAAATAAGTTGATGTTATTTCTTACAAAATTTTTCAGCAAGAAAAATAGCTTGAGATGTGGCTATGTCTAATGCCTCATGAAGTTTTGTGGGTAATCTAAACATAATTCATAAGAACAAAAGAGGGAAGTAGTATAAAAAGGTTTTAGGTGAAAGTTTTAAATAGTTTCCCCAAATCTTTTTGGTAACCTGCAAACTTTTTTGCTAAGTTAAATGATAAGCTAAGTTAAATTCACTAAATATCCAGATCATTTCCAAGCAAGACAAAATACTGAAACACTAATTACTAAACACAGGTTTGTCCAGTTTGGGCTTCTTTTTACAAACTAAAAGATATTTGGGTTTATTAGGAAACATGTTTTATGCCATACTAAAAGATTATACTATTTAAAAAGGCATATGTTTCTAGAAATTATAAAATATATTTACAAGTTTGCCAAGCCATGGTATGCTAATGTAAGAGACAGTTCACAATTGCTTATTTTTTTATTCTCACTAAAAATTAAGGTTTTTAAGGATGAAATTTTTCAACATATAAAGCTGCTAGAAATAATAATGCAAACATCTCTGTCTGCAAGGAAAGTAGGATGTGTGTTTTCAGTAAAATAATGTATGAGGAGTGGAGATACATTTCTGTTGACAAAAAAGAAAGAGGAAAAACACAGGATAAAAACTGAATGTGAAAAAGAAAGTTATAAATAGTATGTGGAAAGGAATCTTTGGGAAAAAATTTTTATGTGTTGTCAAGCTGGCTAAGATTAGAATGAATTTAATTAATTTAAGTGAATTCCAATATCAAAAGCATAACTAGAATTTAGTCTTCTCTCTGTTAAAAGAACAATTTTTTTAAAACTATTGGTCTGCTCTTGATAGGAGATTGTAAAAGGTTTTTCTTTACCTTTTAAGTCATCTGGCTAGAAAGCAAAAAATATTGTGTTTTGTCAAAATAATTTCTTGTGAAAAAACTGCTTATAGCCCAGTTTTAGCCTATGTGTGAATGTGTATATGCTAATGACCAATAAAAGGGAATATTCACTATGGAAATAAACACAGATGTTTCAACCAGATTGAGAAGAAAGAAATCAAGGGTAACAAAGGAACATCTCAGTTTTTATAGGTCGTGGAGGACCAGAAGACCTAAAATGTAGAAGGACATGGACTGGTGGCTAGGAGACAGTCTTTAACTACCCTGCTCTTTGAACATTTTTTATCTAGTGTGAAATGTACTTTCCCCAAAGCTAATACCATGCTGTCGTAAGTGCTTGGTACTGCTGAGGAGAACTCTCTGCAGAGTTGAAGGGAGAAAGTCTCTCAAAGAAAGATGAATCAGAATCAGACTGAAATGGTCAATTAGGAGAGTCACAGGATCATAGAATTGTGAAGGGACAAAAGAAAATAGACCAAAATTCTCATCCAACGCAGAACTCCACCTATAACACCTGGGCCTGTTGAACATTTCGTTTCTGCTTGAATACTTCTAGTGATTGGAAGTCCTCTGGGAACGGAAAGTGTGAGAATAGTCTTCATTTGGTTGAGCAGGAACCTGCCTTCTATAAATGCTATTCATTGACTTTACTTCCACCCACAAAAGCTACAGAAGATACACATGTAACCCCACATTCCCGAAAGCTGTTCAAATATTTGAAGATAGACCTATTTACCTTGAAGTGATAATGTAAGAATTAAGTTTATAATCTATGTAAAACACTGCAACATGCATATACAGAGTTGAACATGTTGCTCTAGATATATTTTGAAGAGTACAGTCCACAATAGACTATTAACCCTCCCTTTTGATAGACTTCTATTTTCTATTAATGTAGCCTAAAATTGCCCTGCTGCCACACACCATGTCACACTGATGGCGCGTACCAAATGAAATCTGGTGTTTCTCATATAACCTTACTATTAAGCCCAAAGGCCCCCCCATCCTATCCTTGATACCTATTTCCTTGACCTTTAATGAAACACGTTATAGACAATGTTGGATTTTACCTGAGCCCTATGCGCCTGGAAAACAGAGGTTAAAGGAACCTTCCACTCTTTTGTGTCCTGAAAAACAGCTTATTGCAAAAAATCGTCCTTCCTCATATGACTTAGATAAGACACACAAATGGCCCCCTAGTTTATCTATGGCAAGGCCAGACACAGATCCTCCAAAGTCCTATTCTTTACCTCATAAATGATTAGATGAAATGCTTGTCACCACTGATATTTAGAAAACAATGCTTGTTAACCAAACTTTGGTTAAGATTCTGTCCTTCCCATAGGCCCCTGAAATTTGACTTAGCCTCAGTGTGATACAGTATACAGCAACTCGGCCCCTCCTGGAAAACAGGCTGGCCTCAGGCTAAAACATTACCCAATTTAGTATCTGATTATGCCTTTTTAACCCACTTCTGTACACCTGGTTCTTTCCAGCCTTGTTTACTCCTCTCCGTAAAAGAAAATTTTTTTACCCAACCCTTGAGATGCTTTGCAGATCTTATGGTCATAGTGTTCTCCCTATTATGATTGTTCCCCTTCCCCTATTGCAATAGTCCCTTCTCCACCCTTTGCAGTAAACCTTTTGAATAAAATCTCTCCTCACTAAGTCAGGATTTAAAAAAATTTGACATCATATATATCCTTACTGAATTCCACCTTGTTAATTTTAGCCCATCATTATGGCCTGTCCAGAACCTTTTGAATCTTAGTTGTTACCTAGCATCTTAAATTTTATGTCACCTGCAAATTTAATGTGTTCCTTCCATATGTTCCCTCAACATACTGATAAAAGTGTTAAATAGGACTATCAAGGTCAGAGCTCTTCAGCAGAATACATTCCTTCAATTTGACACCCAACCTCTTAGGATATAGTAACCCAACCATCTCCAGATATTCCCAACAATGCTGTTTCCCAGTTAACTTTTTTTTTCCATAAAGACACCATGAGTCATACTGCCAAATATCATGTTTGATATATCCAGACATAATCCTTATGTATGATGTCTGTATATCCCTTGATCTAATAGTTTTTGTTACTATTCTTTTAAAGGGGCTCAGAATCTTCTCTAACTCTAAATGGGAAGAGAAGAGCATTAGACAGATCTCTCTCTCTTTCTCTTTCCTTCTCTCATCCTGTTTCTTTCTCTTTCAAGGAAAAAGGAACTGAGATTTGAAATTTTATGTGCCAAAATAATCTACTCATATAGGCCAATTCACAAACTACCTAGAATATCTCTGCTATTCAGGAAAATTGAATTGTTTGGTGTCTTTTCTCTCAGGGTTCAGAGCTGATTCAGTCTAATGGTTGGAATTTTACTTTCATAATCAATACTGTAAAACAAAGAATGTTACTCACCATTCAGTTCTACAAGGATTAAGTCATTAGCCACTGCAGTCACTGACCAACAGTGCACCCTGAGAGGAGTTTGAGATGAGAAATGGGGTGAGGCACTCTGTGCTTTGGAAAAACAGTCCCCTTAGATAGATGTATATCTTAGGAAGAATGCTAATGAACCCAGAGTTTTGCATCTTTCTATACATAGAAAAGCACTAAAATCATTAAAATATTTGTTCCTTGTGACTAGCAGTAATCTTTTACCAGGACATATGCTTGACTGCACATATTCCCTAGCCCAAAATCATATATATATTGGCTTCTCCCCTACCTCTGTGGAGCAGTTCCCTCAGAGCTACTGAGAGGCTTTTTCCTTGGCTATAGTCCTCAGTAAGGTCCCTGAATAAAACTGAAATGCATAACTCTTATGTTGTGTGTTTTTCTTTACCATACATTTGTTTAGTGTTTTGCTAGTTTCTGATATTTGTCTTGAGAGATTCTAGCAAGAACAGGCTGCCTTTAGCCTGTCTTATATTCTCTCATTGAACAAATATGATTTGAAGTCCATGCCATGGTGGACTGTGCTGATGCTTTGAGAAAATATTTGCTTTCAATCAAACAAATATTTGCATAGGTTTTCCTGTCTCCATTCTCATCTTCTTGATATATGCTTATGAATGAACACCTGAAAGGGGAATACAGGAATTATATCTTCTGAGTAATGTAAACAAATATCAGTTGAGAAGAACTAAATCCTCACCAGAACTACATATAATTTAACAGATAAAGTATATAAATAGTAAACACATATGAATATACTCACTCAAACAATAAAACAAATTAGAAATGTAGACTGCAAGGGTAAGGTGATGAAATTTTCTTCAAGGACCTTCCCCTTCTTAGGATGACTCTTGAAAGTTTAATTGGCTGAAGAACAGGCCAACCCTTCTGACTTTATAATTCAGTTCACATATCATCTATCCCTTGGAACTATACACAAACACTTCTGAAATTAAGTCTCTCAGGAGATAGTCAAGAGACAACCACAGGCGTATGTATTTTTCTCTCAAGGAGATAAGAGACGTTTTCATTGTTCTATCTTCTATTTCAGGGTATAAATTTATGTGAAAGTCTGTCCAGACTTTGTAAATTGATCCAAGTGCTGTGCTACCTTACATGCATGTGAATGTGATAATGCTCATGCAGTATTAAATTGTGTTCTCTCTTCTCTATTCATGCAGTGGGGTCTACTGCTGGCAGGATTTTAAAATTTCCCAATCAAGATATCACTAGGATCTCTAATCCCTCCTTACTAGAGCATCGATATAAAGGCTTTTCTTATTTTGACTACAGTAGTCCTGAATTTCCACATTACTCCCAATTCACCTCCTTATTTTATGATTTTGGTTCTATGGCCAGTGGCGGAGGAAAATCATTTTCCCTCTTCCCTTCTAGGGTGTTGCCTGAGACCTCCCTGTAATAAAAGACAGATTAACAGGAGAAAAATAAACAGAAGTTTAATAACATGTATGCCTCCTGTATACAAGGGAGAGACCCAGGAATACTGAGTAACTCCCCTAAATGACACAAGCCACCACCTTAAATATCATCTCCAGCTAAAGACAAAAGAAGTTGGGTGGGGGGTGTGGGGATGGGGGGAGACCAGTTGTGAAAGGTGACCAGGAAAAGCACAGTAAACAAGGGTAAGGTTGTTGTGCAGATTTCAGTCCTTGCCTTCTCCACTGATAAGTTTCTAAAAATTTAGAGCCATCCTTTTCCTATGCAGAGAGGGACAGCCTTACAAACGGAGATGTCCCCTATAAATGTAAATTTTTCTTACAAAAGAGTAACTTCTACTCAGTTTTCAGAGCTTCTCCTCTGTCTGCTGCTTCTTAAAAATAACCAGTTTAAAATAATCCTTATGCCAAAGATGTATGTTTTGGAGTGTCAAATTATGTGCCCCTTAAGGCCCCAATTCCTATGTTCACATCAGTTATAAGTGGATCTTAATAATTCATGGTACTATGGCAAAGTATTTGCAAACTAACTATCCTTAAAGTCACCCCCCCCACACATGTACACATACACACACACAAAGACTGTTTGCCTAAAACACAGCTAAACTGTCATCAGTTCCTATTTGCAAGGAAACATGTTTTAAAGTGATATTACTATGCATTCAAGTTTTCAGATGGACTAAAAATAACAGATTCGGAGGGACCTTCAAGACGGAGGAGGAGTAAGACGTGGAGGTCACTTCCTCCCCACACATACATCAGAAATACTTCTACGTGTGGAACAGCTCCTACTGAACACTGGCACGAGACCTCAGACTTCCCCAAAGGGAAGAAACTCCCCATGTACCTGGTAGGGCAAAAGGAAAAAGAAAAAACAGAGACAAAAGAATAGGGACAGAACCTGCACCAGTAGGAGGGAGCTGTGAAGGAGGAAAGGTTTCCACACACTAGGAAGCCCCTTTGCGGGTGGAGATGGGGTAGGGTGGTGGGGGGAGGAAGCTTCGGAGCCACGGAGGAGAGCACAGCAACAGGGGTGTGGAGGGCAAAGCGGAGAGATTCCCGCACAGAGGATCGGTGCCGACCGGCACTCACCAGCCTGAGAGGCTTGTCTGCTTACCCACCGGGGAGGGCGTGGGAGGGGAGCTGAGGCTCGGGCTTCAGAGGTCAGATCCCAGGGAGAGGACTGGGGTTGGCTGCATGAACACAGCCTGAAGGGGTCTAGTGCACCACAGCTAGCCAGGAGGGAGTCCAGGAAAAAGTCTGGAACTGCCTAAGAGGCAAGAGACCAATGTTTCAGGGTGCACAAGGAGACAGGACTCAGAGCACCACCTAAACGAGCTCCAGAGACAGGCGCGAGCTGCAGCTATCAGCACAGACAACAGAGACGGGCATGAGACACTAAGGCTGCTGCTGCAGCCACCAAGAAGCCAGTGTGCAAGCACAGGTCACTATCCACACCTCCCCTCCCGGGAGCCTGTGCAGCCCGCCAATGCCAGGGTCCAGGGACAACTTCCCTGGGAGAACGCATGGCGTACCTCAAGCTGGTACAACATCACACTGGCCTCTGCCGCTGCAGGCTCGCCCCGTACTCTGTGCCCCTCCCTGCCCCTGGCCTGAGTGAGCCAGAGCCCCCGAATCAGCTGCTCCTTTAACCCCGTCCTGTCTGAGCGAAGAACAGATGCCCTCCGGCGACGTACACTCAGAGGCGGGTCCAAATCCAAAGCTGAACCCCGGGAGCTGTGCGAACAAAGAAGAGAAAGGGAAATTTCTCCCAGCAGCCTCAGGAGTAGAAGATTAAAGCTCCACAGTCAACGTGATGTACCCTGCATCTGTGGAATACATGAATAGACAACAAGTCATCCCAAAATTGAGGCAGTGGATTTTGGGAGCAACTGTAGACTTGGGGTTTGCTTTCTGCATCTAATTTGTTTCTGGTTGTATGTTTATCTTAGTTTAGTATTTAGAGTTTATTATCACTGGTAGATTTGTTAATTGATTTGGTTGCTCTCTTCCTTTTCTTTTTCATATATATAGATTATATATATATTTTTTCCATTTTCTCTTATTGTGAGTGTGTATGTGTATGCTTCTCTGTGTGATTTTGTCGGTATAGCTTTGCTTTTACCATTTCTCCTAGGGTTCTGTTTGTCCTTTTTTGCTTTTGGTTTTTTTGGGGGGTATAGCTTTTAGCACTTATTATGATCAGTGGATTTGTTTTCTGGTTTGGTTGCTCTCTCCTTTCCTTCTTTCTTTTTTTTTTAAATTACTTTTTTATTTTTATATTTTTAAAAATTAAACAATTTTTTATTTAATAACTGTTTTATTTTATTTTATTCTTTCTTTCTTTTTTTTTCTCCCTTTTCTTCTGAGCTGTGTGGCTGACAGAGTCTTGGTGCTCCGGCCGGGTGTCAGGCCTGTGCCTCTGAGGTGGGAGAGCCGAGTTCAGGACATTCGTCCACCAGAGACCTCCAGGACCCATGTAATACTGAATGGCAAAAGCTCTCCCAGAGATTTCCATCTTAATGCTAAGACCCAGCTCCACTTAATGACCAGCAAGCTACAGTGCTATGCCAAACAACTAGCAAGAAGGAACACAACCACCCATTAGCAGAGAGGCTTCCTAAAATCATAATAAGTTCGCAGACACCCCAAAACACACCACCGGACATGGTCCTGCACACCAGAAAGACAAGATCTAGCCTCATCCAACAGAACACAGGCACCAGTCCCCTCCACCAGGAAGCCTACACAACCTACTGAACCAAACTCACCCACTGGGGGCAGACACCAAACACAACGGGAACTACAAACCTGCAGGCTGCAAAAAGGAGACCCCAAACACAGTAAGTCAAGCAAAATGAGAAGACAGAGAAATACAGAGCAGATGAAGGAGCAAGGTAAAAACCAACCAGAACAAACAAATGAGGAGGAAATAGGCAGTCTACCGGAAAAACAATTCAGAGTAATGATAGTAAAGATGACCCCAAATCTTGGAAATAGAATGGAGAAAATACAAGAAACATTTAACGAGGACCTGGAAGAACTAAAGAGCAAAGAAACAGCGACGAACAACACAATAAATGAAATTTAAAATTCTCTAGAAAGAATCAATAGCAGAATAACTGAGGCAGAAGAACAGATAAGTGACCTGGAAGATAAAATAGTGGAAATAATTACCACAGAGAAGAATAAAGAAAAAAGAATGAAAAGAATTGAGGACAGTCTCAGAGACCTCTGGGACAGCATTAAACACATCAATATTCAAATTATACAGGTCCCAGAAGAAGAAGAGGAAAAACAAAGGGACTGAGAAAGTACTTGAAGAGATTATAGTTGAAAACTTCCCTAATATGGGAAAGGAAATAGTCCACCAAGTCCCGGAAGCACAGAGAGTCCCATACAGGATAAATCCAAGGAGAAACACAAGACAAATATTAATCAAACTATCAAAGATTAAGTACAAAGACAAAATATTAAAAGCAGCAAGGGAAAAGCAACAAATAACATACAAGGGAATCCCCATAAGGTTAACAGCTGAGCTTTCAGCAGAAACTCTGCAAGCAAGAAGGGAGTGGCAGGACATATTTAAAGTGACGAAAGGGAAAAACCTACAGCCATATTACTCTACCTAGCAGGAATCTCATTCAGATTAGATGGAAAAATTAAAACCTTTACAGGCAAGCACAAGTTAAGAGAATTAAGCACCAACATACCAGCTTTACAACAAATGCTAAAGGAACTTCTCTAGGCAGGAAACACAAGAGAAGGAAAAGACCTACAATAACAAACACAAAGCAATTAAGAAAATGGTAATAGGAACATACATATCAATAACTACCTTAAATATAATTGGATTAAATGCTCCAACCAAAAGACCTAGACCTGCTGAATGGATATAAAAACAAGACCTGTATATATGCTGTCTACAAGAGATCCACTTCAGACCTAGGGACACATACAGAGTGAAAGTGAGGGGATGGAAAAATATATTCCATGAAAATGGAAAATAAAAGAAAGCTTGAGTAGCAATTCTCATATCAGACAAAATAGACTTTAAAATAAAGATTATTACAAGAGACAAAGAAGGACACTACATAATGATCAAGAGATCAATCCAAGAAGAAGATACAACAATTGTAAATATTTATGCACCCAACATAGGAGCACCTCAGTATCTAAGACAAATGCTAGCAGCCATAAAAGGGGAAATCAACAGTAACACAGTGATAGTAGGGGATTTTAACACCCCACTTTGACCAATGGACAGATCATCCAAAATGAAAATAAATAAGGAAAGCTTTAAATGACACATTAAACAAAATGGACTAAATCAACACTTATAGGATATTCCATCCAAAAAAATAACAACAGAATACACTTTCTTCTCAAGTGCTCATGGAACATTCTCCAGAATACATCGTATCTTGGGTCACAAATCAAGCCTTGGTAAATTTAAGAAAACTGAAATTGTGGGAAGTATCTTTTCCGACCACAAGGCTATGAGACTAGATATCAATTACAGGAAAAAAATCTGTAAAAAATACAAACATATGGAGCCTAAACAATACACTACTAAATAACCAAGAGATCACTGAAGAAATCAAAGAGGAAATCAAAAATACCTAGAAACAAATGGCAATGAAAACACGATGACCCAAAACCTATGGGATGCAGCAAAAGCAGTTCTAAGAGGGAAGTTTATAGCAATACAATCCTACCTCAAGAAACAAGAAAAATCTCAAATAACCTAAACTTACACCTAAAGCAATTAGAGAAAGAAGAACAAAAACACCCCCAAAGTTAGCAAAAGGAAAGAAATCATAAAGATCAGATCAGAAAAAAATGAAAAAGAAATGAAGGAAATGATAGCAAAGATCAATAAAACTAAAAGCTGGTCCTTTGAGAAGATAAACAAAATAAACCACTAGCCAGACTCATCAAGAAAAAGAGGGCAAAAACTCATATCAACAGAATTAGAAACGAAAAAGGAGAAGTAGCAACTGACACTGCAGAAATACAAAGGATCACGAGAGATTACTACAAACAACAATATGCCAAAAAAATGGACAACCTGGAAGAAATGGGAAAAGCACAACCTTCCGAGACTGAACCAGGAAGAAATAGCCAATATAAACAGACCAATTACAAGCACTGAAATTGAAACTGTGATTAAAAATCTTCCAACAAACAAAAGCCCAGAACCAGATGGCTTTACAGGCGAATTCTATCAAATATTTAGAGAAGACTTAACACCTATCCTTCTCAAACTCTTCCAAAATATAGCAGAGGGAGGAACACTCTCAAACTCATAATACAAGGCCGGCATCACCCTGATACCAAAACCAGACAAACACGTCACAAAGAAAGAAAACTACAGGCCAATATCAGTGATGAACATAGATGCAAAAATCCTAAACAAACTACTAGCAAACAGAAACCAACAGCACATTAAAAGGATCATACACCATGATCAAGTGTGGTTTACCCCAGGTATGCAAGGATTCCTCAATATACACAAATCAATCAATGTGATACACCATATTAACAAACTGAAGGATTAAAGACCATATGATCATCTCAATAGATGCAGAAAAGGCTTTTGACAAAATTCGACTCCATTTATGATAAAAAAAACCCTCCAGAAAGTAGGCAGAGAGGGAAATTATCTCAATATAATAAAGGCCATATATGACAAATCCAACATCATTTTCAACGGTGAAAAACTGAAACCATTTCCACCAAGATCAAGAACAAGACAAGGTTGCCCACTCTCACCACTCTTATTCAACATAGTTTTGGAAGTTTTAGCCATAGCAATCAGAGAAAAAAAAGAAATAAAAGGAATCCAAATCAGAAAAGAAGAACTAAAACTGTCACTGTTTGCAGATGACATGATACTATACCTAGAGAATCCTAAAGATGCTACCAGAAAACTACTAGAGCTAATCAATCAATTTGGTAAAGTACCAGGATGCAAAATTCATGCACAGAAGTCTCTTGCATTCCTATATACTAATTATGAAAAATTTGAAAGAGATATTAAGGAAACACTCCCATTTACCATTGTAACAAAAAGAATAAAATACCTAGGAATCAACCTACCTAAGGAGACAAAGGAAAACTTTTGTAGGCAGAAAAGTGTAATACACTGATGAAAGAAATTAAAGATGATACAAACAGATGGAGGGATATACCATGTTCTTGGATTGGAAGAATCAACATTGTGAAAATGACTATATTATCCAAAGCAATCTACAGATTCAGTGCAATCCCTATGAAACTACCAATGGCATTTTTCACAGAACTAAAACAAAAAATTTCCCAATTTGTATGGAAACACAAAAGAACCCGAATAGCCAAAGCAATCTTGAGAAAGAAAAATTGAGCTGGGGGAATCAGGCTCCCTGACTGCAGACTATACTACCAAGCTACAGTAATCAAGACAGTATGGTACTGGCACAAAAACAGAAATATAGATCAATGGAACAGGATAGAAAACCACAGATAAACCCACGCATGTATGGTCACCTAATCTTTGATAAAGAGGCAACAATATACAGTGGAGAAAAGACAGCCTCTTCAATACGTGGTGATGGGAAAACTGGACAGCTACCTGTAAAAGAATGAAATTAGAACACTCCTTAACACCATACACAAAAATAAACTCAAAATGGGTTAAAGGCCTAAATGTAAGGCCAGACACTATAAAACTCTTAGAGGAGAACATAGGCAGAACACTCTATGACATAAATCACAGCAATATCCTTTTTGACCCACCTTCTAGAGAAATGGAAATAAAAACAAAAATAAACAAATGGGACCTAATGAAACTTAAAAGTTTTACACAGTAAAGGAAACCGTAAATAAGAGGAAAAGACAACAATCATAATGGGAGAAAATATTTGCAAATGAAGCAACTGACAAAGGATTAATCTCCAAGATACAGAAGCAGCTCATATAGCTCAATATCAAAAATACAAACAACCCAATCCAAAAATGGGCAGAAGACCTAAATAGACATTTCTCCAATGAAGATATACAGATTGCCACAAACACATGAAAAGATGATCAACACCACTAATCATTAGAGAAATGCAAATCAAAACTACAGCGCAGTATCACCTCACACTGGTCAGAATGGCCATCATCAAAAAATCTACGAACAATAAGTGTTAGAGAGGTTGTGGAGAAAAGGGAACCCTCTTGCACTGTTGGTAGGAATGAAAATTGATACAGCCACTATGGAGAACAGTATGGAGGCTCCTTAAAAACCTAAACATAGAACTACCATATGACCCACTAATCCCACTACTGGGCATATACCCTGAGAAAACCATAATTCAAAAAGAGTCATGTACCACAATGTTCATTGCAGCTCTATTCACAGTAGTCAGGAAGTGGAAGCAACCTAAATATCCATCAACAGATGAATGGATAAAGAAGATATGGCACATATATACAATGGAATATTACTCAGCCATAAAAAGAAATGAAATTGAGTTATTTGTAGTGAGGTGGACGGACCTAGAGACTGTCATACAGAGTAGGTCAGAAAGAGAAAAACAAATACCATAAGCTAACACATATGTATGGAATCAAAAAAATAAAATAAAATTTTTCTGAAGACCCTAGGGGCAGGACAGGAATAAAGACACAGACGTAGAGAATGGAATTGAGGACTCGGGGAGGGGGAAGTGTAAGCTGGGACAAAGTGAGAGAGTGGCATGGACATATATACACTACCAAATGTAAAATAGCTAGCTAGTGGGAAGCAACCGCATAGCACTCAGAGATTAGCTTGGTGCTTTGTGTCCACCTAGAGTGATGGGATAGGGAGGGTGGGAGGGAGATGCAAGAGGGAGGAGATATGGTGATATATGTATACATATAGCTGATTCACTTTGTTATACAGCAGCAACTAACACAATATTGTAAAGCAATTATACTCCAATAAAGATGTTAAAAAAATAACAGATTCATTTTTCTCTGTGATTTTTAGGCCTTTAATGGCACTCAGGTACTACAAATCACTGATTTACATGGGCCCTACGATGATAATAAAGAAAAAAAAACTTTAGCAATCTTTCCTAATATGTCACCGATTAAAACAAAATACCATTTTAAAAAAGTGAATAAAGTATCTAGGTAAAAATTACATTTACATACCCTCATCCTGACCCTGTAGTTCTTTCAGTTGTTACTCTTTTGTTTAAAAAAATGCTGTGGTGCTATGGATCAACACCTTTGAATATGAGTCCATTTTTTCAAATCAATAGACTGTAATTTATAATGAGCAATAATAGAAAACAAGTAATTCAATTCCAGCATAATTATTGTTAATGGAATTAAGAAATGTTTCATTGAGTAAGAATATAAAAATAAAATTTCATTTTCCATGGCTCAAATGAATCATTGTAGGATTTACCTGGTGGCCAGAAAAGTAGCCAAACAGGAATTTCCAGAACTTCAACCTCTTCTTATTAAGTGTGATTAAGTTTCAATTTCCAGCTCTGGATGTTCCTGCTCTGCATAAGGCCCATAATAAAATACGTACAATAAAAGGCACACGGAACATCTGATATACAGACAAATGTTTTGCTTTCTTTGGGTCTACTTAGTAAGGAGATGAGGTGTGATGTCAAATGACTCACTAAACTCCAAATTTTCCACTAATTTGAAATTTGCTACCTCAAACTTTTGTCATTTCTACCAAAATGCAGGACAGCTGGCTATCTGGTAAAAGGGTGAATGCTGGTGTAGATTTAAGGGTTTCAGGATATTTGGTTACATTAGCATGGGCTTGATTTAATAGAAAAGGCCTGGATTGTTAAAGCTTAAATCAAAGGTTTGTTAAATTAATTAAACAAGGAGGTCATTAGACTGAGGTGTCTCTAATGCCCTGGTGACCTCTATAAGCAAACCAAAATATAAGCCTGTGAAGGCCTCAAGGTCACGAAATCAAAACGCTAAGGACAACCAATCACAGCCAGCTAGGGTGTAAGCTGCCTCCAATCAACAATTTCCTTTCTTTGCTTTCTCAATTTCTCTGTATCAGTCTTTCCCTTGGTTCCTGTCAGTCAGTACTCCTAACCACTTCCGGTTTGGCACTGCTCCATTTGCATGGATTTTTGCTCAAATAAACTCTTAAACTTTATGCCTCAGTTTGTCTCAGTTTCTATCTTTTAATAGGTGTGTCTGTTTGGTGATGGGGAAGAGGATTGCTTCATTTTGATTAGACAGAAGGAAGGGGCCTAGTTTTACAGGCATTTGAAGTCTGCATCTTGATGTTTCATCTAATATATTCTTAGGTGTAAAAAGTTACACTGTCCATTGATGGCTGGGATTCTGTTCTCAGGCATGGTAGCAATCCAGGACATATTTATGTTCTAATGCCTAAAAGACAAAGAGTTAATGGTAGAAGAAAGAACTGATTTTTATTGTTTTTCTGAGTTAAATATGGTCATAGTCTTTCCTCCCCTTCTTGAGCACGGATGCACAAATAGTGGCTAGAAATGACTGCAAATATGTAAGTTTGCTTTAGAAATACACGATTTGAAAGATTTAAAATAAAATCTGTTCCAACCTTTTTCATTCTTCAGCTTTGTGCTTTTGTGATGTGTTATTTATAGTCAAAGCTTCGGGAAAAAAATTTGAAGTCAACTCACAGTGTAGATTAAGCCACTGAAAAATGGTGATTGTGAGACGTATTCAATAGTGTTCTGTAAAAGAACTCATTTCACCACCATCACGATGAGACACTGATATTTGGCAAAGCAATTCCATAGATTTATAGCTTCATCATCTGCTTTGCTGATTGCTAGTCTCTCAAGGACAAATGGGCTCTCAGACACAATTGTAAATATCCAGGATAAAGCAATGTTATGTCTACTCTGAATGGTTATGCCATAATTAGGAAAAAGTTGCTAAATAAACTTAAATGAGCATTTAGAGGGCTATATAAAACATTTTCTTTTATTTCTTCCCTAGAGGACCATGCTGGGTTTTTATTTCAAACTATTATCCACTCTTTCACTGGCCATCTCTCTTTCTTCTTATATGTTAATTGCCTCAGTGGTGTTTGGTGAGAGGGGTCACCATTTTCACAGAGATGTGTAACTCCCCCACTCCAAAGTGTCCAGGGATCATTCATTCGTGTTCTTTCCTTCATTCCTTCTTTTTTTTTTTTTTTAAATACTGGAGAAGTTTGACAATGACTAAGCCCTTCAGGTATGAGATGAAGGACAGTCAGAGTTTGAGAGAAACATAAGAAACTTCAGAGAGAAAAATCTATTTGGAAAAGAAGACATAATTCTGCTAAACCCTCAGGGTAGGGAAAATAGCCTAGAAATGAGAGTGAGCAGTGATTAAACACTAAAAATGGTTCCTTTCAATCACCTCTTGACATTTATATGGTATCATAACACCTCTGGTAACTCGGGTTTATGAAAACAACAATAGAAGCACTGAAATTACTCAGTGATTTATTCAAAAAGCAATAGACAAGTCCATTGAATAGAAAGCATTTTTTTTTTAAGTTACTAAAGCAGAGAACTTTAGCTGCAGGGATGCCTGTTAGGAAAGCACTGCACATATTCATAACAGTATTGAGGGCTTGATGGACATTTAAGCTGTTTCCAGTTTTTTACAAATGAAAACAATGCTGCACAGCCTTGTATGTGCATCTTTGCTCACTTGAGTAAGCACTGCTTTAAGAGGCATTTTTAGAAATGGAATAGCTGGGTTAAAGGGGATGTGCATTCAAAATATTGGTAGATACTGTTAAATTGTTCACCAAAGAGGCTGCACAGTGTATGAATGTGCTCACAACAGGGAGCTGTCAGTGTTTTAATCAGCTTCAATGATAGGGGGAAACGGTGGCTGGTTGTTGCTTTATTTTGCATTTCTTAACAAAGGAGTGAAATTGATCCTTTTCATATATATACTGGTCTTGAAAACTACATCTTTTAAAAGATTTTTAAAGCATCTTACAAAGCAAGTTTTAAATAAAACTAAATCTAACGTAAGATTTTTAATCTTCATTAACTTATTCTAAGAGTAATTTAATATGGAGACACTGATTAGACTGATGAGAGCATTTCTGTGATTCACCTTGGCATGCCACAGTTTGGGGTTGAAGTTCTTCCTCCCGGTTTTCAGACAGGCTTGATTTTAAAGGGCCTCTGGCTACTTTTCCCTCAGAGGTAAGTTTTGGATCACATCTAAACTCTCCCTTCAGCTGTCAGTGATGGAAAGGACAGGAGTGGGAGAGACAAAAAAGTGTTAACACCAATAAAAACACCACCACCACCACTAATAATAATAATAGCAGCTAGCATGCATTGAGTGCTTGCTTTGTATCTGGCATTACTCTAAGTCCTTTACCTGTAGTATCTTATTTAATCCTTGCAAAAATATATTTAGCTATTAAGTAAACTAATTCAAACAAGTTAAGTGGGTTACCTAAAGACTCATAACTATTAAGTAGCAGAACTGGGACTAGAATCCAGAAGAAGAAAGTATTAAAAATATATACTCTAGAAGCCGATTACTGAAGATTTCCTGCCTGTGTGACCTTAGTCAAGTGGCCTAACCTCCCTGTGCCTCTGTTTCCTAATACCAATATTGGGATAATGGTAGTGAAACTGAGCAGGACCCTGTGGGGCTCCTGGGCATGAAATTCTTTCTGTGTCCCCCATTTCTTGTTTGTAGGGAATAGGCTTCAGTCTCCATGACCCTCCCTGAGTTCCAAAGGGCAGGTTCAAGCAGTTGCTAATCAGGGAAGGGAGGGGATGCAGAGACAAGGGAGGAGCAGTCAAGAAACAATAGCACAGCCTTGGGGCAGGGTCCTGGTTCTGCCTCAAGGGATACATAACAATATCCCTGAGCTCTTCTGCAGAACTAAAACCCCCAACAAACAAAGATGTTAACTACCTGATGAAGCATTCTTCATTCCAGAGAAGGTCACAGTTTGATAACTTTGAGAACCACAGAGTCTCATCAGGAGACCACCTGAGGCCAGATTAAAGGAGTGAAGCGCACCCTGAGCACCCTGATTGTTAACAGCAACCCTGCCCTTGTACCGTTGATATAAAACTCCTCACCAAATCCCCCCAGATTAGCCCGCTGTGTCAGCCTTTGCCTGGCAAAGCAATAAAGCTATTCTTTTCTACCTCACCCAAAACTCTGCCTCCAAGATTCGATTCAGTGCCAGTGCACAGAGGTTGAGTTTTCAGCATCGGTAGTACTTACCCTCATGGGATTGTCACAAGGATTAAATTAGTTGAGATATGTAAAAGTTTAGAAGATTGTCTGGCACATAATAAGCATCATGGAAGTGTTAAGCATTTTTATCCAGAGGCCATGACTCTCCCCCAAATATCCCAGAGCATTAGCTCTTCTCACCATCCATTCTAGCTCTGCTGGAACTATCTGCTATAGTCAAAGGAACCTTCACTTACCATCTTCATATAAACTGTGTATAACTCTTGCCTCTGGGCCCAAAGAACACTCCTCCCCCCTTTATTTCCCAACCCTAACTTCATTCTTTCTATCAAATTCCAGCTGTTTCTAAGTATACCCATAATTGGATAGAATGCCAAGGAATGATTTGAACTTTCCCACATGGCACCACCTGTCTTCCTTAGTCATACAACCACCATGATAGCAGAAACCTGAATACTACCACTCAGCCACAAATCAGAACCATGAAATCAATTAATTGCAACCCAGTAAATATACTGCTCAGAACTTAAGCTCTTCTTTAAGACCTTACAGAGAAGCAGTAAATAGTCTCATTTTGGGAGGTAAAACTCATATTATATCAGCAGCTGGTATCAGAATTCTTGGGGATAAAACTTCCTAGGAAAAATAATTTTCAAGGCCCTAGGAATGGAGGGTGAGATACAGAGCCAAGACAGTGAAAGTTAATGGCCAGTTTTTTCTTTTCTATATTATACAAAGAAAGAAATGTTTTTGTTTTGTTTTCTCTTGCTTTTTTCTTTCCTTTCCTTTCCTTTCCTTCTCTGTCTCTCTTTCTTCTAAATTTTTTTGACTCTGAAAAAGGAGAACAAGAGAAGGGCAGAGAAGGAAGCGAGGTGCCACTAAAATGGTAGAAGATTGGGTACCATGCGGGGTGAAGGACCAGAAAGAAAACTCTTCAGGGGTGTAGGGGAGCAAAATTTGCCACCCCAAAATACTCTTTGACACACAGATTATTTGGAGCTGAAAACAATCAAGGCCCAAAAGACTCAGGAAGAAACTTTGACCTTCCCCTAACTTCCTTAAAAAAATGTAGGTAGAGGGCTTGTTCCAGGAATAGAGCTATCACCAGAGCTATCTGTAATGAATATGGGCTAGGTGTGGTGGGGGAAACCCTCAGAGATCAGGGTCCACCCTGTGATCTCATTGTCTCTGACCAGGCCCAGCAAATATTTGTTTGCCAAACATTTGCTTTTCCATCTCCAAGTGAATTGCCTTCCTCCCCTCTGAAGTTCCAAACCCCTAACCCCAAGATCCACTTTTGTCTTTGGCTAAAGGTGGTATTTAAGGTGAGGGTTTCAGCCATTTTGGTAAGTTACTCAGTTTTTCTGGATCTCTCCCATGTATACATGTTGTGAAACTTTTGTGTGACTTTTCTCCTATTAATCTGTCTCATGTCAATTTAATTCTTAGACCAGCCAGAAGAAGCTAGAAGGGTAGAAGAAAATTTCTTCCTCTCTTACAGTGACAAAGTTGTCTTTTTTCCTTAATTTTAAAAAATTGAGATAATTGTAGGTTTACATGAAGTTGTAAAACATAATACAGAGAGATTCCCTGTGCACTTTGTCCAGTTTACCCCAATGGTAAATTTGGCAGAACTATAGTATAATATCATAACTAAGATATTGATGTTAATCTGGTTCAGATTTCCTGTTTTCCTTGTATTCATTTGTGTGCATGTGAAAGAAAACAGGATGCCTAACATTCAATTTGAAAATAGTTTTATTTTTTCAATGTAAGCCTTCTTTCCAAGTCTCCACAGACATTTTTATATCAATACGTTTTTGTTTTGATTGTTTGAGTAAATAAAGTGTAGGAGAGCAAAATTTTGCCACCTCAAAATGTGTCTTGTTGGTATGAGGATTATTTTAGGCTGATTATTTTTAAGAATCAGAAAACTCAAGCAATTTTTCTTTTTAATCTACCTACCCCCACCCCCCCTTAACTGTCTAAAATAATTTAGATAGAGGGACTCTTCTTGGAAGGAAACTATCACCAGAGTTAACTACAAAGAATATGAGCTAAGGATATTTTTTTCTCGTCTGAATCAGAACAGTATAGAAGACGGAGAGCACACATAGGAATAAGAGTCCAGAAGTAAAGGGAACCATGGGAATGTAATCCACCTAAAATTCATAGAAATCTTCAGGAGGTATTTGAACTTCCAAATGGTATGGAATAGAGTTGAAGTGAATCTTATTAAAAATAGAGGAACCCAGTTGATAAGGGGTTACACATGTCACTGTAGTGTTCATCCTTGAAGGAGGTTGTTGTTTATGTGATATGGTTTAAGGAACCCTACAGAGACCTTTCCCCTAAATTCCTAACCATAAACCATGCTGCCTCAAGAGCTACTGTCATGAATTTATTTTATATTCTTGAAGGCACATATTCTTAAATAATCTGTATTAAGTACAAACACTTCTGGAAAGAGATCTCTGGTTGAGATGGTATAGTGAGATCATGTTTCAGTTAGCTCTCTGTTCCAAACACAAAGTTATGATTTACAGAATATAAAAAGAGAAAAACCAAAAACACATAACTGGAATCAAAAATAAGATGGCTATCACTGCAGAAAAATCATTTGACAAAACTCAACATCCATTCATGATAAAAACTCTTACCAAAGTGGGTATAGAGGGAATATATCTCAACTTAATAAAAGCTATTTATGAGAAACCCACAGCCAACATAATACTCAATGGTGAAAAGCTGAAAGCCTTCCCATTAAATTCTGGAACAAGACAAAGATGCCCACTCTCACCACTTCTATTCAACATTATACTGGAAGACTTAGCCACAACAGTCAGACAAGAAAAAGAAATAAAAAGTATCCAAATTGGAAGAGAAGAGGTAAAATTGTCATTATATGCAGATGACATGACACTATATATAGAAAACTCTAAAGACTCCACACAGAAACTACTAGAACTGATAAACGAATTCAGCAAGGTAGCAGGATACAAGATTAACATACAGAAATCTGTTGCATTTCTTTACACTAACAATGAAATATCAGAAAGGGAAAGTAAAAAAACAATCTCTTTTAAAATCGCATCAAAAAAAAATAAATAAAACACTTAAGAATAAACCTGACCAAGGAGGTGAAAGACTTATATGCTGAGAACTATAAAACATTGATAAAGGAAACTGAAGATGATTCAAAGAAATGGAAAGATACCCCATGCTCTTGGATTGGAAGAATTAATATTGTCAAAATGGCCATACAAGCCAAAGCAATCTACAGATTTAATCTACCAAATTACCCATGACATTTTTCACAGAACTACAAAAAATAATCCTAAATTTTATATGGAACCATAAAAGACCCAGAATTGCCAAAGCAATCCTGAGGAAAAACAAAGCTGGAGGCATAACGCTCCCAGACTTCAGACAGTACTACAAAGCTACAGTAATCAAAACAGTGTGGTACTGGCACAAAAACAGACATACGGATCAATGGAAAAGAATAGAGAGCCCAGAAATAAACCCATACACTTACAGTCAATTAATCTTTGACAAAGGAGGCAAGAATATACAATGGAGAAAAGACAGTCTCGTCAGCAGGTGGTGTTGAGAAAGCTGGACAGCTGCATGTAAATCAATGAAGTTAGAACACACCCTCACACCATAAACAAAAATAAATTCAAAATGGCTTAAAGACTTAAATATAAGACATGACACCATAAAACTCCTAGAAGAGAACATAGGCAAATCATGTTCTGACATAAATTGTACCAGTGTTTTCTTAGGTCAGTCATTCAAGGCCATAGAAATAAAAAAAAATAAATGGGACCTAATCAAACTTATAAGCTTTTGCACAGCAAAGGAAACCATAAACAAAATGAAAAGACAACCTATGGACTGGGAGAAAATATTTGCAAACGATGTGACTGACAAGGGCTTAGTTTCCAAAATATACAAACAGCTCATATGACTCAATAACGAAGAAACAAACAACACAATCCAAAAATGGGCAGAAGACCTAAACAGATATTTCTCTAAAGAAAACATACAGATGGCCAATAGGCACATGAAAATGTGCTCAACATCACTAATTATTAGAGAAGTGCAAATCAAAACTACCATGAGGTACCACCTTACACCAGTCAGAATGGCCATCATTAAAAATTCTACAGGGCTTCCCTGGTGGCACTGTGGTTGAGAGTCCGCCTGCCAATGCAGGGGATGCAGGTTCGTGCCCCGGTCTGGGAAGATCCCACATGCCGCAGAGCGGCTGGGCCCGTGAGCCATGGCCGCTGAGCCTGCATGTCTGGAGCCTACGCTCCACAATGGGAGAGGCCACAACAGTGAGAGGCCCGCATACCGCAAAAAAAAAAAAACAAAAACCAAAACTAAAAACAGAG
>RJWK010012227.1:0-30394 GCA_004363435.1 Platanista minor
TATCCAAAAGTCATTTACAGAAGACAAGCTTTCCTATGAATTTCAATAAAGTATACAAAATGTGCTAATTTTACTACTTTGTCATACACTGGCAACCCCTTTAACATCTAGAGACTAGATGTTGCAAAACTAGGACTCAATTTGTCCATTATATACACTATATACACAGCAAAACAAAATGAACATACAAAAAATGGTTTTGTCTGAAAATGTCCAGGTATGAACACACTAGCATATTACCTTTTGCAATTCTTTCCCTCCCTCCTCCAAACCACTGAACAAGTATAGACAATAGTATACTGCTCAGAGAGGTGGTTTAACATTTAACATTCCCAAAGACAGTAGTACTTCCTGTGAATTTTAGCAAAAAGATATTTACAAAGTGATATTTTACTACCTCTACATTTAACATATGTTGGGCACTTCTAAACATCTAGATGGACTAGATGTTTCAAATGAGGAAACATTCTGTCCACTATATACAGAGCAGTACTGAACGAACTGCACACATGTAACAGTTATAATCTGAAAGTGTCTTCAAAATACCAGCATTCTAGCCATTCTAAGACCAACCCCCTTCTCTGTCTTCCCCCTCCACCAACTCAGAGGGCTATAATGCTCAAATTTTCAAAAGACAATCTTTCCTAGAAATTTTAACACAAAATGTACAAAATGTATTATTTACTAACTCTATTTTTGTCATACACTGGCAACCTCTTTAACATCTAGAAAGACTAGGTGTTGTAAATTAGGACTCATTTGTCCATTATGTACACTATATACACAGGGAAGTGAAACAAAATGCAGTATCATAAAAAAGACAATGGTTAATCTTGCCTCACTATAAACACACTGGCACAGAGCTCTTTGTTTGCACCTCCTTCTCCTCCCCCCGACTTTGCACCAGTGCACAAACAAACACAGTGCATACTGTGTACTGTTCAAAGAGGTGGTTTGGCCACCCCTCCCCCCCAAAACAACATTTCATACGAATTTTAACAAAAAGATATTTACAAAATGTCTTTTTACTACTTCTACTTTGAACAGACATCAGGCACTTTAGAACATCTAGAAAGACTAGATATTTCAAAAAAGTACTTATTGACAACTACATATACAGTAGTAAGGAGTAAAATGCACACACAAAACAATGGTTCTAATATGCAAATGTCTTCTAACTGTGACCAGTCTGGCACAGAACCTTCTTTTCTTCCTCCTCAATGTCTTCCATTCCATGTCCTCTAACCCACTGAACAAACGTGGACCTCTGTGGCTCCTGGTCACCTCTAGAGGTGGTCAAACAACTCCATTTCGAAAAGTCATTTCCAGAAGACATTTCTTTTTTTTTTTTTTTTTTGCGGTACGCGGGCCTCTCACTGCTGTAGCCTCTCCCGCTGCGGAGCACAGGCTCCGGACGCGCAGGCTCAGCGGCCATGGCTCACGGGCCCAGCCAATCCGCGGCATGTGGGATCCTCCCGGACCGGGGCATGAACCCGTGTCCCCTGCATCTGCAGGCAGACCCTCAACCACTGCACCACCAGGGAAGCCCCAGAAGACATTTCTTTTCTATGGTTTTTTTAAAGAAACAAATGGGCATTTACAAGATACGTGACTTTAACTGTATCATACGTCGGCAACCTCTTCACATCTAGAAGGCCTATATGCAGCGAAAAGTTTTCTTTTGAAAGGTTGGGGGGAAAGTTGAGAGCAGCTTTTTCATATTATATACACAGGCCTTCTATAAACGGCCAGTAAATCTTCCCAAAGGGTGGCTGGCACTTCCTGTTGGCCGCATGTGGTACTGTTATTCTACCATTTTTATCTTCCGACATCGAGGTCTTGGTAGAACGACGACCAACTGCCCGATGACCCGCTAATGTTCCACCCATCGTTGACCTGGGCTCTGCTCACCTTCCGGGCCCGTTAAGGCCTTTGTCCGTTGTTGTCCGGACGAGGTGAGGTCTCGTCCAACTGGGACAGAGAGGTCACCTCAGGTCCCAGATCTGCGTGGGCTCCAAGGCCTAAGGGTGGCTGAGCTGGTGTCCACGTAGACCCCCCTTCCCGGGCCCTCGAATCTCTAACGGCACTCCGCAGCGTTCCAGCCGCCATTCTTCTCGCCCTGCCACACCCGACGCCAAAGGCGCCACGTCCTTGGTGGCCTGCTGGAGGCTTCGCCTAATGCCTGCAGCGTGGGATCAAGAGACCCGGTGGTGGGCGGGATCTGGGCTCCGAGGGGCCGCCGCCATTAGGTCATGGAGGTGGGGGTGGGGGAGCAGTTCGTTGCTGCTTCCAGGCTCGGGCCCTGCCAGTGCGCGGCTGCGGCGAGGGCTCTGGGGCTCGGCAAGACACAGCCTGAGTCTGTCCCGGGGGCCTCCCAGTTCACCTGCTGACCAGAGGCCGGAGGGCCTGGAGGGCCCCGGGCTAGAAGGCTGCGATCCACTTCCCTCAAATACATTTTTTAAACCCTGCATTTGTGCTCTCCTCCCCTCATGATTACTGTTTTTTATATCATATATTACATATATTTGTTTTTTGTATTCCTTAACTGCTTATTATTGATATAGATGATTTTACTACCTTTGTCTTTTTTTTTTTGCGTTATGCGGGCCTCTCACTGTTGTGGCTTCTCCCACTGTGGAGCACAGGCTCCGGACGCACAGGCTCAGCGGCCATGGCTCACGGGCCCAGCCGCTCACGCGGCACGTGGGATCCCCCCAGACGGGGGCACAAACCCGCATCCCCTGCACCGGCAGGCAGACTCCTAACCACTGTGCCACCAGGGAAGCCCCTACTTTTGTCTTTTAAAATCCCTACTAGTTTGTGTGTGGATGATTTCCTGCCTTTGCTGTATGTTTGTCTTTACCAGTGAGCTTTTTCATTTCATAATATTCTTCCTGTTGCTTTTTCTTATTTACCTAGAAAAATTTCTTTAACATATGTTGTACACCTGGTTTGGTGGTGCTGAACTATTTTAGCTTTTACATGTCTGTAAATGTTTTGATGTTTCCGTCAAATCTGAAGGAGAGTCTTCTTGTGTATTCTTGATTTGTGGTTTTTCCTTTTCATCACTTTAAATATATCATGCCACTCCTTCTAGCATGCAGAGTTTCTGCTGAAAAACCAGCTAATAGCCTTATGGGAGTTTCTCTGTCTGTTATTTGTTGCTTTTTCCCTTGTTGCTTTTTATATTCTCCCTTTATCTTTAATTATTTTCATTTAAATTACAGTGTTTCTTGGTGCGTTTCTCTGAGTTAATTCCTTATGGAACTTTCTGCCTTGCCTGGACCAGGGTGATTGTTTACTTTCCCAGATTAGGAAACTTTTCAGCTATTATGTCTTCAAATACGTTCTCAGGCTCTTTCATCTCTTTCTTTTCCTTCTGGGACTCTTATAAAGCAAATATTGCACTTATATTGTGCCAGAGATCTCTTAAACAGTCTTCATTTCTTTTCATTCTTATTTATGTATTTATTTATTTATTGTTCAGCAGCAGTACTTTCCACTATTCTGTCTTCCAACTCACTGATCCATTCCTCTGTATCATTTATTTTCCTTGTTCCATAATTTTCATTTCAAGTATTCTTTATCTCTGTTTGTTCTTTATATTTTCTAACTTTTAAAAAAAAGATTCTAACTTCTCACTCTGTGCAACCATTCTTCTCCTGAGTTTTTTTCATTATATTTATGACTGTTACTTTGAACTCATTTTTGAGTAGATTCCTATTTCCACTTCACTTAGTTCTTCTTCTAAGATTTTATTTTGTTCCTTCTTCTGGATCATGTTTCTCTCCATCTCATTTTGCTTAAGCTGCTATTTCTATTTTTATATATGTGGGAGGTTAGTTAAGTTTCTCAACCTTGTAAAAGTGGCCTTCAATAGGAGAAGTCCTATGCATCCCAGCAGCATACTCCCTTCTCATCACCCAAGCTGTGTGCTTAGGGATTGATTCCCTGTAAGAGGGTTGCATGTGTTCTTCTGTTGTGGTAAGCTATGTGGGTGGTCTTGTAGGCTTGGTTGGCCACTAGCCTGGTTGGTTGACAGGCCCTGCCATGTGTGTGTTTAGTGATGCCTGGTCATGAGACAGCAGGCTTCAGTACTACACCTGGACTAGTGCTGGCTCACTGATGTGTGTCATGATCCAGAAGACTACCGGGCTGTTGCTCTTCCACTGGTGGGTGAAACCAAATCCTAGAGTTAGTTCCAGAGTACTGGCCAGCAGAGCCAGGTACTGGAGTCTGCCTTCAGGGCCCAGAGATCGCAGAACTGGTGTAAGATCACTGACGGTGGGTATGCAGTTCCTGACACAGTTAGTATGAGGTCCAGGGTATCCCAAAGCTTGCAATAGCCTGCTAGTCAGCAGGACTGGGGCCCAGCTGGTCCCAGGTTTGGGTCTGGTCTGTTGTGGGTGGGCTGGTTCCACACGCTGTGGGATTGTTTTTCTTGGGTCTGGTGTCTGCCTCCTGGCAGGTGAGGTTGTTCTATAGACTAGGAAAGGCTTACTGGATGGCAGGGTTAGTGCCTGCGCATTGGCATGTGGAACTGTGTCTTGGCCCTCTGTTGGGCAGGGCCATGTCTAGGGGCATGTTTAGAGGAAGCTATAGGCTCAAGAAGTCTTTAGGGACCCTGTCTTTACTTCTGTGTTTGTTTGTTTGTTTTTTCCACCAAAATTCAGGGTTTTAGTGGTTCTTAACGTGGGGTTATTTTTCTCCCAACAGGAAACATTTTGCATTTCAGATTGTCACAACTAAGAGATATTTACTGGGTGTGTGTAGATGCTGCTAACATCTGTGGGGGAGGAAAACTTTTCCTTTCTTCTGTTCTCGTTTCTTTGACTGATCTAATTAAACTGCCATGAGATAAGTTAACAGGAGAAAAAGAAACTTAATTTTTTTTTGTACAGGAGCTCATAAAAATATGACTCAAAGGAGTGACCAAAGCAGGCAGCTTTTCTACTTTTTAGACAAAGAAACAATAAATTTGGGAAGAATTGATAAAGAAGTTTGGGCTTCGGGTAGTAAATTAGTGAAGAAGTAACAAGGTTTGTTTACACAGCCTTCTTGGCCCTAAATTCCCTATCTCTGGTGATAAGGTCATCTCTTTGCCTGCTGGTACATGGAGGATACCTTTCACAGGGAATTTATTTCCTCCTTCTCAGGGGGTGAAGAAGAGTCAGAGTGCCCGTCTTGCACTGGCTGTTTCTTAAGTAACTTTAATTCAAAATAACCAATGTACCAGAATGACACACTTTGGGGTGACATATTCTGCTCTCCTTCATATCCTAGAATCCAAAGGACAAGCCCCTACTACAAAGAATTATCTGGCTCAGAATGTTAATGGTGCCAAGGTTTCAAAACCTTGATATAGTAGAGGCACAGAGAGAATGTTTGAAAGCAGCAAGGGCTTTCCCCATCTCCTAAGATTTCCTGGGTTGGGAGATATAGAGTAGAGACACAGGGAAAGAGATAAGAGCAGAGACATGTGTGGGGCATGACCCATATAGAGGGGCCTTGTACCATGTCCCCTCGATAGACCTGTGGGGAGACAGAAGGACTTAGAGGAGGAGGGCTACAAGTTGAATCTGGATCAAGAGGGACAGTTGGATAGCCTCACTGTCCATACCCAATCCAAAGCTGCAGTTATCCCTTAGCATGGAAATGAGAGAGAAGAAGTTGCTTCAGGATGAACATGCCAGGTGAGAGGGAGAAGGGATACCTCAGGGGTAAACAATGGACGAATGACAGGACCAAATGGGAGGGCTTTTGGAAAACAAATGGCATAGAAAATCAGAAATGGCTCCCTCTCTGTGCCTTATACTTTGAAAGCACCTGAAACTTAGATGCAGCCCTAGGAAAAGTGGACCTGAATGGTCTGAGATTAATTTTCCAGTATAATAAGAGGCTGTGGGAAAATAAATCTTCCTGTATTTTTTGTTGTTCATGGTTAATCTGTTCTGCTCCAGAAACCTTGTGTGTGTATTCAGGGTAATACTAATAAGTATGAATATTAAAAACTTAACAGAATCCAAAAGAAAAATAAAAACAAACTGAGTTAGAGAAACACAATAGTTCCTACATAGCTGAGTTTTGGTCTGAACTCCTAATAATCAAAACTATCTACCCCACGGACATTAAGAATTGAAGCCATGCCTTATTGTCTATATTAATATGACTTTGTGCTTTTCCTCTGTCTTCAGTAGTTTAACTTTACTACCCAGGAAAATGTCCTGATTATCCATTATAGGAAGTTCCCAAAAGACCCATCAACTCTTCAGTGGAAAACATCAACAGACAGTTTAAGCCTTATGATTTTTAAATGCTTTTTCCTAAAAATCCTTACCTTACTCTTTCCACCAATCCTGGACTATTGTATTATAATCCTTAACATTTCGAATCAAGCCCCCCAAGTTGCCCCCTCAACCCCCCAGAAAGATAGGCCTTAAATAAAACTTCCAAATCTCAATACATTCTGACCTTACCTTTCCCCTTCTCAAATGTTGCCCAAGCAGTGCTAGGTGGTTTTCTCCCTGAACTGTGGTAAGCAATATACTCAGATTTGTCTCTCAACAGGTTGTGTTGGACATATTTGGGAAGCCAACTTTCCATGCTTGGCAATCACAGTAACAACAATCAAGGGATTCTATCTTTGTTCCAAATATTTCCCTTTTCCTGGACCTCCTTGTGTCCTCAGTCCTCCTGATTTCATACATCAGTGGCCCCCAACCTTTGTGGCACCGGGGACCAGTTTTGTGGAAGACAATTTTTCCAGGGACGGGGGGCAGGGGGTGTTGGTTCAGGCAGTAATGCCAGTGATGGGGAGCGGCAGATGAAGCTTCGCTAGCTCGCCCACCACTCACCTCCTGCTGTGCGGCCCTGTTCCTAACAGGCCATGGACTGGTACCAGTCTGTGGCCCAGGGGTTGGGGAGCCCTGGCATACATCATTCCATATACACAACCGTATGCTTGCATGGGTGCAACTTGTTCATTGTTCTTTTGGTGATTGCAAAAGGAGTCCAAGTTGTGTCTAGAGACAAGGAGGCAATGACCAGCAGAAGCAAACAGTTTGGTTTGCAGGACTCTTATCTGGCTGGATGCTTCTGGGATTTGTGTACACCTGGGTAGGTTGATTATTGATGGGGAAATATAATTAACAACAGAATTTTCTCCCAACCCGGATAAGCTCTCCACAAAGGTACTAGAGAAATAAAATGGTTTTATTATTGAATAATTGTAAAGCCAGAATGTGAAGTGCAACACAGGCAATCAGCTAAGAGAGTGCAAAGACAGAAAGGAACCTCACCCCCTTATATCGTCAACAGACACAACCCATTCCATACATGCTCTCAATAACTAGTCCTCAAGAGGACTTGACAGCACCCTTGGTCCCACACAGTTCATTCTAACTTCTGGTAATCAGGGTGATCATCTGTGTTAACTAATTGGCTCTATACAAAGGAAAAACAGATTTCTCATATCTTTATGACAAGAGGTAGTTTTGCAAATTTTGGGGAAGATACTCACCAAAGTTAGGCTATTAGTCTTCCACAGAAATAGAAGTGCTATCTCCCTTGATGTTAGCATTTCAAAAAGATGGCTCCCAGGTCCTTGAAAAAGACATTCCTGAGTCATACACCTGACAAAAAGCCTATCTAGTTTTCAAAAAGATTTATATAGATTTCAAAGTGAGAAGAAAGTACTTACCATTTTAAGTTTTCGAAAGTCAATTCTCTAAGAAAAAGGAGGGGAGGGGAATCTTTTCCCTTATTTTAAACAGGGAGAATTAAGCCTCTTATTTAAAAATTTTATTTCACCTTACATCATGCAGGGATCTGACTGAAATCATCAGTTCTGCCACGGTGGTTATTTCATCTGTGAGGGGTAAAATTTGTGCCTCAATGGAACGCTATGTACTTTCTAGAGCACATCATGAGGGTTATCTAATTCTAGACTTCCACTGTCTTTGTGCTATTTTGCCACTCTATAAATTGCAGATAACTGACAGCAATGCAAAATAATTCCTGTTCATAGACATGCAAATTCTGTCCTATCCAGTAGAAGTTCAACTGACTATCCTCCTCTACCATGGATGAGGTCAGTTTTGCCTCCATTTGCACATTCATTTTAATATTTCCTACCTATAGATGTATCTCTTCTTTCTCTTCTTATTTTGAACCAATTTTCCCATCTTGTTCTCTCACTGAGTAATGAGCTAAATAAAATCTTTAACATATGTTTATTTTATATCTGTACAAAAGTGGTGATTTTACCTTTTTTTTTGAAAATTACCCTTTAACTCCTGGCACAGATCCAGTCTTACCAGCATTCCTAAATTCCGTTCTTAGCTCTAAACTTGGCTGTATGACTTTGGCGAGATCCTTATTAATAACTTACTAAAATTTTAGGTGCTAGTTAGGAAAACATAGTAAAAATGGACACTGAACAGGAGTGGAACCTGGTCAGAATGCCTCTGACAGCTCCATAGATACATACTGTGTAATCTGGTTCATTCAGTTAGGAGAGTGGGATTAATTTTGTTCACCTGTTTTTCATCAGTTTTTCTTTGTGTGCTTTGTACTTGATGGTCAGCCTTTTATTTATATAATGCACTTTATTCTGATACTCAGGGGGAAGGTGACATTTGTTCATCTTGCTGTATAAGGTTATGGGTTGTTTGCTTTTTACTGTTCTCAAAATGGCATCAGGATTTATGGTGCGATTCTTCTGGTTCCATGAACTTCATTTCTCCATCCTTGGCAGTTCTCCAATGTCTGGAGCTTCTGAGGGAGGCAAATAATAATAATGACAATAATGATTTGCCAGGTATTGTAGATGATACACTTGATGTGGGAAATTTTTTCTAATACCTGCAGAGGAGAGGCATTTGATCTGAAGCATGCGATGTGATAAACTCACCAATGTCGTAACTGAGAAGAAATTTTAAACGATTTTCTATTATTATGGTTCTGGCATTAAACATGTAGTTGACTCCTACCTTGTCATTTACTAGCTGCATCGCCTTAGGTAAAGTGAGTTAATCTCTCTATGCATCAGTTTACCCTTCTGTTAAATGGGGATAGGGATAGTATCTACCTCCAAAGCCCTTGCTCATGTTCTCTGTCAGCAATGTTCTTCCTTCTTCTAGCTGCCAAATGGAAACCTTTCAGATGTCAGCTCAAATAACAGTTTTCTCAGGGAGGGTTTCCCTTCTCTCTCTTCCAGTTACACTCTCCCAGAGCATCTTATAATTTAAAAAAATCACATAGTTCACAATTTATAATCATATATGGATGAGTGTGTTTATTCAATTTCTGCCTCCTCTTCTAGGGTGTGGGGTCCATGAGCATGTAGGTGGGGTAAGATTGTATCTCTCTATGCCCAGTACCTCATACTGTGCCAGGCAAGAAGTCAGTGCTCGATAAATAGATAAATATTTTTAAAGTTTTATTGAACTTGTCACAACATTGTCTCTGTTCTATGTTTTGTTTTGTTTTTTTGGCCACGAGGCATGTGGGATCGTAGCTCATCTACCAGGGATCGAACTCACATCCCCTGCATTGGGAGGCAAAGTCTTAACAACTGAACTGCCAGGGAAGTTCTCAATAAATATTTGTTGATTGAATAAATGAAATATTTAAAATGGTACCCTTAACAGAGAGGCACTTAATAAGTGTTACTTGCCCTTTTTGTTGCATTCAAAAGAGGAAATTCAGGACATTTAAAAGGCAGTAGATTGATAAAATGGCCTCTTTTGGATATTCAGATAAACTAAGAACATCTTTCAGCATAAGCTTTTTCTACGTAATATATATCCTCTATTTACCACTATTTAAAAGTAATATCTCACCCCACAAAGCTCTGAAATGCGAGTCAAATGTTTGACTTCTTATATACATGGAGCATATTGGTGTGCTGATGGTATTTGCTTGATCATCAAATTAATTTTTATTTAAACTTTTATTTATTAATTATTTTTAAACATCTTCATTGGAGTATAATTGCTTTACATTGTTGTCTCTGTTTCTGCTGTATAACAACGTAAATCAGCTATACATATACATATATCCCCATATCCCCTCCCTCTAGAGCCTCCCTCCCACCCTCCCTATCCCACCCTTCTAGGTGGTCACAAACATCAAGATAATCTCTCTGTGCTATGCACCCGCTTCCCACTAGCTATCTGTTTTACATTTGGTAGTGTATATATGTCAACGCCACTCTCTCACTTCGTCCCAGCTTACCCTTCCCCATCCCTGTGTCCTCAAGTCCATTCTCTACGTCTGCATCTTTATTCCTGTCCTGCCCCTAGGTTCTTCAAAAACTTTTTTCTTTTTTAGATTCCATATATATGTGTTAGCATATGGTATTTGTTTTCCTCTTTTTGACTTACCTCACTCTGTATGACAGATTCTAGGTCCATCCACCTTGTTACAAATAACTGAATTTCACTTCTGTTTATGGCAGAGTAATATTCCATTGTATATATGTGCCACATCTTCTTTGTCCATTCACCTGTCAATGGACACTTAGGTTGCTGCCATGTCCTGGCTATTATAAATAGTGCTGCAATGAACACCATGGTATATGTCGCTTTTTCAATTATGATTTTCTCAGGGTATATGCCCAGTAGTGGGAATGCTGGGTCATATGGCAGTTCTCTTTTTAGTTTTGTAAGGAACCTCCAAACTGTTCTCCATAGTGGCTGTATCAATTTACATTCCCACCAACAGTGCAAGAGGGTTCCCTTTTCTCCACACCTTCTCCAGCATTTGTTGTTTGTAGATTTTTTAATGATGTCTATTCTGATTGGTGTGAGGTGATACCTCATTGTAGTTTTAATTTGCATTTCTCTAATGATTAGTGATTTTGAACAACCTTTCATATGTTTTTTGGCAATCTGTATATCTTCTTTGGAGAAATGTCTATTAAGGTCTTCTACCCATTTTTGGATTGGGCTGTTTGTTTTTTGGATATTGAGCTGCATGAGCTGCTTGTAAATTTTGGAGATTAATCCTTTGTCAGTTGCTTCATTGGCAAATATTTACTCATATTCGGAGGGTTGTCCTTTCATCTTGTTTATGGTTTCCTTTGCTGTGCAAAAGCTTTTAAGTTTCATTAGGTCCCATTTGTTTATTTTTATTTCCTTTTGCTAAGAGGTGGGTGAAAAAGGATCTTGCTATGATTTCTGTCATTAAGTATTCTGCCTATGTTTTATAGTGTCTGGCCTAACATTGAGGTCTTTAATGAATTTGGGGTTTATTTTTACATATGTTGTTAGGGAGTGTTCTAATTTCATTCTTGTACATGTAGCTGACCAGTTTTCCCATTACCACTTATTGAAGAGGCTGTCTTTTCTCCACTGTATATTATTGCCTCCTTTATCAAAGATAAAGTGACCATATGTGTGCGGGTTTATCTGTGGGCTTTCTATCCTGTTGCGTTGATCTGTATTTCTGTTTTTCTGCCAGTACCATACTCTCTTGATTAATGTAGCTTTGTAGTATAATCTGAAGTCAGGGAGCCTGATTCCTCCAGCTCCGTTTTTCTTTCTCAAGATTGCTTTGGCTATTCGGGGTCTTGTGTGTTTCCATACAAATTGTGAAGTTTCTGTTCTAGTTCTGTGAAAAATGCCACTGGTAGTTTGATAGGGATTACACTGAATCTGTAGATTGCTTTGGGTAGTATAGTCATTTTCACAATGTTGATTCTTCCAATCCAAGAACATGGTATATCTCTTCATCTATTTGTATCATCTTTAATTTCTTTCATCAGTGTCTTATAGTTTTCTGCATACAGGTCTTTTCTCTCCTTAGGTAGGTTTATACCTAGGTATTTTATTCTTTTGTTGCAATGGTAAATGGGAGTGTTTCCTTAATTTCTGTTTCAGATTATTCATCATAAATGTATAGGAATACAAGAGATTTCTGTGCATTAATTTTGTATGCTGCTACATTACCAAATTCATTGATTAGCTTTAGTAGTTTTTGGTAACATCTTTAGGATTCTCTATGTATAGTATCATGTCATCTGAAAACAGTGACAGTTTTACTGCTTCTTTTCTGATTTGGATTCCTTTTATTTCTTTTTCGTCTCTGGTTGCCATGGCTAAAACTTCCAAAGCTATGTTGAATAATACTGGTGAGAGTGGGCAACCTTATCTGTTTCCTGATCTTAGTGGAAATGGTTTCATTTTTTTCACCATTGAGAATGATGTTGGCTGTGGGTTTATCATATAGGTGTTTATTATGTTGAGGTAAGTTCCCTCTATGCCTACTTTCTGGAGGGTCTCTATCATAAATGGGTATAGAATTTTGTCAAAAGCTTTTTCTTCATCTTTTGAGATAATCGATGGTTTTTCTTCTTCAGTTTGTTAAAATGGTGTATCATATTGATTGATTTGCATATATTGAAGAATCCTTGCATTCCCCCCGGTTTTTCATGGTGTATGATGCGTTTAATGTGCTGCTGGATTCTGTTTGCTATTATTTTGTTGAGGATTTATGCATCTATATTCATCAGTGATACTGACCTGTAGTTTTCTTTTCTTGTGACATGTTTGTCTGTTTTTGGTATCAGGGTGATGGTGACCTCATAGAATGAGTTTAGGAGTGTTCCTCCCTCTGCTACATTTTGGAAGAGTTTGAGAAGAGTTGGTGTTAGCTCTTCTCTAAATGTTTGACATAATTCACCTGTGAAGACATCTGGTCCAGAGCTTTTGTTTGTTGGAAGATTTTTAATCACAGTCTCAATTTCAGTGTTTGTGTTTGGTCTGTTTATATTTTCTATTTCTTCCTGGTTTACTCTCAGAAGGTTGTGCTTTTCTAAGAATTTGTCCATTTCTTCCAGGTTGTCCATTTTATTGGCATATAGTTGCTTGTAGTAATCTCTCATGATCGCTTGTATTTCTGCAGTGTCAGTTGTTACTTTTCCTTTTACATTTCTAATTCTATTGATTTGAGTCTTCCTGCTTATTTTTCCTGATTAGTCTGACTAATGGTTTATCAATTTTGTTTATCTTCTCAAAGAACCAGCTTTTAGTTTTATTGATCTTTGCTATCATTTCCTTCATTTCTTTTTCCTTATTTCTGATCTGATATTTATGATTTCTTTCCTTCTGCTAACTTTGGGCTTTCTTTGTTCTTCTTTCCCTAATTACTTTAGGTGTTAGATTAGATTGTTTATTTGAGATTTTTCTTGTTTCTTGAGGTATTGTATTGCTATAAACTTCCCTCTTAGAAATGCTTTTGCTGCATCCCACAGGTTTTGGGCCATCAGTTTTCATTGTCATTTGTTTCCAGGTATTTTCTGATCTACTCTTTGATTTCTTCAGTGATCTCTTGGTTATTTAGTAGTGTATTTTTTTTAGTTTCCATGTGTTTGTATTTTTTACAGTTTTTTTTCTTGTGATTGATATCTATTCTCATAGTGTTGCTGTCAGAAAAGATACTTCATATGATTTCAATTTTTAAAAACTTACCAAGGTTTGGGTTTCCCTGGTGGCGCAGTGGTTGAAAGTCTGCCTGCCGATGCAGGGGACGCAGGTTCGTGCCCCGGTCTGGGAAGATCCCACATGCCATGGAGCGGCTAGGCCCGTGAGCCATGACCACTGAGCCTGCGCTTCTGGAGCCTATGCTCCGCAACAGGAGAGGCCACAACAGTGAGAGGCCCGTGTACCGCCAAAAAAAAAAAAAAAAAAAATACCAAGGTTTGATTTGTGACCCAGGATACGAACAATCCTGGAGAATGTTCCATGAGCACTTGAGAAGAAAGTGTATTCTGTTGTTTTTGGATGAAATGTCCTATAAATATCAGTTAAGTCCATTTTGTTTAATCTGGCATTTAAAGCTTGTGTTTCCTTATTTATTTTCATTTTTGTTGATCTATCCATTGGTGAAAGTGGGGTGTTAAAGTCCCTTACTATGATTATGTTACTGTCAATTTCCTCTTTTATGGCTGTTAGCATTTTCCTTATGAATGAGGTGTTCCTATGTTGGGTGCATAAATATTTACAATTATTATATCTTCTTCTTGGACTGAATTGATCCCTAGATCATTATGTAGTGTCCTTCTTTGTCTCTTGTAATCGTCTTTATTTTAAAGTCTATTTTGTCTAATATGAGAATTGCTAATGCAGCTTTCCTTTGATTTCCATTTGCATGGAATATCTTTTTCCATCCCCTCACTTTCAGTCATATGTGTCCCTAGGTCTGAATTGGGTGTGTTGTAGACAGCATATATATGGGTCTTCTTTTGGTATCCATTCAGCCAGTCTATGTCTTTTGCATGGTGCATTTAATCCATTTACATTTAAGGTAATTATCGACATGTATGTTCCTATTACCATTTTCTTAATTGTTTGGGTTTGTTATTGTAGGTCTTTTGCTTCTCTTGTGATTCCTGTCTAGAGAAGTACCTTTAGCATTTGTGGTAAAGCTCGTTTGGTGGTGCTGAATTCTCTTAGCGTTTGCTTGTCTGTAAAGGTTTTAATTTCTCTGTCAAATCTGAATGAGATCCTTGCTGGGTAGTGTAATCTTGGTTGTAGGTTTTTCCCTTTCATCACTTTAAATATGTCCTGCCACTCCCTTCTGGCTTGCAGAGACTGCTGAAAGATCAGCTGTCAACCTTATGGGGATTCCCTTGTATGTTATTTGTTTCTTTTCCCTTGCTGCTTTTAATATTTTTTCTTTGTATTTTAATGTTTGATGATATGTGTCTTGGCATGTTTCTCCTTGGATTTGTCATGTATGGGACTCTCTTCACTTCCCAGACTTGATTGACTATTTCCTTTCCCATATTAGGGAAGTTTTCAACTATAAGGTCTTCAAATATTTTCTCAGTCCCTTTCTTTTTCTCTACTTCTTCTAGGGCCCCTATTTTTCAAATGGTGGTGCGTTTAATATTGTCCCAGAAGTCTCTGAGACTGTCCTCAATTCTTTTCATTCTATCTTCTTTAATCTGCTCTGTGGTAGTTATTCCCACTCTTTTATCTTCCAGGTCGCTTATCCATTCTTCTGCCTCAGTTATTCTTTTTTTTTTTTGCGGTATGTGGCCCTCTCACTGCTGTGGCCTCTCCCACTGTGGAGCACAGGCTCTGGACGTGCAGGCTCAGCAGCCATGGCCCATGGGTCCAGCTGCTCCGTAGTGTGTGGGATGTGGGATCTTCCCAGACCGGGGCACAAACCCACGTCCACCACATTGGCAGGTGGACTCTCAACCACTGCGCCACCAGGGAAACCCTTGCCTCAGTTATTCTGCTATTGATTCATTCTAGAGAATTTTTTATTTCATTTATCATGTTGTTCATCATTGCTTGTTTGTTCTTTAGTTCTTCTGGTTCTTGTTAAACATTACTTGTATTTTCTCCCTTCTATTTCCAAGATTTTGGATTGTGTTTGCTATCATTACTCTGAATTCTTTTTCAGCTAGACTGCCTATTTCCTCTTCATTTGTTTGGTCTGGTTGGTTTTTACCTTGCTCCTTCATCTGCTGCATATTTCTCTGTCTTCTCATTTTGCTTAACCTACTGTGTTTGGGGTCTGCTTTTCACAGGCTTCAGGTTCGTAGTTCCTGTTGTTTTTGGTGTGTGCCCCCAGTGGGTAAGGTTTGTTTAGTGGGTTGTTTAGGCTTCCTGGTTGAGCAGACTGGTGTCTGTGTTCTGACATATGAGGCTGGATCTTGTGTTTCTGATGGGCAGTTCTGCGTCCATTGGTGTGTTTTGGGGGTGTTTGGTCACCTTATTATGATTTTAGGCAGCCTCTCTTCTAATGGGTGGGGTTGTCTTCCTGTCTTGCTAGTTGATTGGGATTGGGTGTCCAGCACTGTAGCTTGCTGGTCTTTGAGTGGAGCAGGGTCTTAGCATTGAGACGAAGATCTTTGGGAGAGCTCTCACTGATTGATATTCCATGGGGCTGGGAGGTCTCTGGTGGTCCATTGTCCTGACCTTGGCTCTCCCACCTCAGAGTCTCAGGACTGACACCTGGCCAGAGCACCAGGACCCAGTCAGCCACACAGCTTGGAAGAAAAGGTAGAAAATAAAGAAATAAAGAAAAATAAATAAAATAAATTAAAGTTATTACAATAAAAAAATTTAAAAATATTATTAAAAGACTTTTTAAAGTAATTTAAATAAAAAGAAAAGAGCAGCCAAACCAATAAACAATTCCACCAATGATAACAAGTGCTAAAAACTAAACTAAGATAAACATATAAATCAGAAACTAGTCAGTGTGTACAGCAAACCCCAAGTCTACAGTTGCTCCCAAAGTCCACTGCCTCAATTTGGGGTTGATTCTTTGTCTATTCAGGTATTCCACAGATGCAGGGTACATCAAGTTGATTGTGGATATTTCATCTGCTGCTCCTGAGGCTGCACAGAGAAATTTCCTTTTCTCTTCTTTGTTTGCACAGCACCTGGATTTCAGCATTGTATTTGGCCCTGCCTCTGCATGTAGGTCACCCTCTCGCATCTGTTCTTCACCCAGACAGGGAGGGGGTTAAAGGAGCATCTGATTAGGGGGCTCTGGCTCACTCAGGGTGGGAAGAGGGGTGGTTTGGTAGTTATAATTGGAATGCAGGGTTACCCTGCAGTGGCAGAGGCCAGTGTGACATTGCAACAGCCTGAGGTGCACCATGTGTTCTCCTGAGGAAGTTGTCCTTTGATCATGGGACACTGGCAGTGGCGGACTGCACAGGCTCCCAGGAGGGGAGGTGCAGATAGTGACCTGTGCTTGCACACAGGATTCTTGGTGGTCGCAACAACAGTGTTAGCATTTCATGCCCATCTCTGTGGTCTGTGCTGATAACTGCAGCTCACGCCTGTCTCTAAAGCTCATTTAGGTGGTGCTTGGAATCTCCTCTCCTTGTGCACTCTGAAACAATTGTCTCTTGACTCTTAGGCAGTTCCAGACATTTCCCCAGATTCCCTCCTGGCTAGCTGTGGTACACCAGCCCCCTTCAGGCTGTGTTCATACAACCAACCCCAGTCCTGTCACTGAGTTCTGACCTCCAAAGCCTGAGCCTCAGCTCCCAGCCACCATCCATCCTGGTGGGTGAGCAGACAAGCCTCTCAGGCTGGTGAGTGTAGGTCAGCACTGATCCTCTGTGGGGGAATCTCTCCGCTTTGCCTTATGCACCCCTGTTGCTGCGCTGTCCTCCATGGCTCTGAAGCTTCCTCCCCACAATCCCCATCTCCACCAGTGAAGGGGCTTCCTAGTGTGTGGAAATGTTTCCTCCTTCACAGCTCCCTCCCAGAGGTGCAGGTCCCATCCCTATTCTTTTGTCTCTGTTTTTTCTTTTTTTATTTGCCTTACCCCTGTACGTGGGGAGTTTCTTGCCTTTTGGGAAGTCTGTGGTCTTCTGCCAGTGTTCATTTTTGATGTATTTGTGGGGAGGAAGGTGATCTCCACGTCTTACTCCTCTGCCATCTTGAAGGCCTGATCCAAATTAATTTTTATAAAAAACTGCAAAGGCAATTGAAATGATTTCTTGACTGAGATTTGCAAAGATCCATGCCAGGGTGCACCTAATTCAGTAAATGCTACATTAGTGAAAACAAACAAAAACAATTATTTATTTAAATGGTTCTGTGTTCTCTTCTGTTGCATGGTATCCCAGATAATTATCATGTGATGAGACAAACCATACAGTAAAAACAGAAACAATGGGCAACCATGGGCCATTCTTTTGGTTTTTGAGGCCATCATTTTGAGAGAGTTAATTCACTAAAACCTAGGTTCCTAATTATCATTTCCCCCGTAAGGTGAAATGTAAGTGTTTCAGGGAAGCAATAAAATTGGGACATTTTATTCCTTCTAATATATAATTCAGTCTGCTCAAAAGGCAAGTTTTAAATTACAGACATAGTTTTTCTTTCAGCTCCATACTGGGGGTTTCTGAAGCACAGCCACCATTCTCAGCATTGATGTGTGCACACAAGTTCCATTAATGTTGGTTGGAGCACTGACTGTGTAACAAGCTTAAATCTGCAGGTGGAAACTCAGTACTGCAACTCAGAGGCCAGCAAGTGGCTCTCCCACCCTGGGAGACACAAACAAAGCCTCCATATCTGCTGGTGTCTTTGATGGCCTTCATAAATGGTGCTTTCTGTTGTCTTTTCCCACTCAACATGAAGCTTCCAATCCTTTACTATGTCTGAGAGGCTCTGGATTAGAACAGAAGAGAGTCAATTTAGAGGTCACTTATTCCAACCCCTTCATTTTGTAGAAATGAAAGGTGTGGCTAAGAGGGGTTAAACACTTCCAGGTCCTTCCCACTGGGTAGTGGCACTGCTGGTAAAGAAAATCTAAATCTTCTGGGTAAAAGTTCTAGTATGCAACACTGCCTTTGCAAATGAAGGTAAAGTGGTTGTCTTTTCCTTTTATTTTAAAAAATATCTTCTTTATGCTTTGAGTTTGGGACCTACAGATATGAATGTCTGTGTTTTACAACACTTTGCAGTTGTTAATTGTACTTGGCAAATCAGTCTGTTCCCAGAACAGCTCAACAAAGTTTCTTGCAAAATGACTGGGGTCCTTGAAGCCAAGAAGCTGAGTAAAAAAAACAACAAAAAAAAACCCCTATTAAACATTCTTTTAAATCAGAATCTGCCCATGTTCACATGCTCTGATGGCTTGTGAGGCTCTGATCCTCAAAAGCTTTAATGAAAATTGTCAACGTATTCCTTTAAGTATTCATATCCTTAATACTATTTAAGTGAGGAAGTCTAATAGGATCATATGGAATTTTCACAAAAGGGTTTATCAAGCCTTCCTTTTCAGTGAGCTGTTCTTTCAGAAATTGTGATTATTTTTCTTTCTTTATTTTGTAAACAACAAATTTATTTCTCACAGTTCTGAAGTTTGGAAGTTCAGGATCAAGGTGTTGATAAATTTGATTTCTCTTGAGTCTTCTCTTCTTTGCTTGAAGATGGCTGCCTTCTCACAATGTGCCCTCACATTGGCCTTTTCTCTGTGGTGTTTGCATCCCTGGTGTCCCTTCCTCTTTTTATAAGGACACCAGTCATATTGAATTATGGCCCCATCCTTATGACCTTACTTAATCTTAATTACTTTTTTAAAGGCTCTACCTCCAAATATAATCACAATGGGGGTTTGGGCTTCAACATATGGATTTGTGGAGTACATAATTCAGTTCATAACACCAGAGAAACTCCCCAGATAAGAAAAGTTAACTCTAAAGATTTTAGGGTTAGGTCCACTTCCAGAAAATCTAGGCCGAGATTCATCTTGAACTTTGAGTCTCATTTTTTTTTTTTTTAAATATCAACATACTTTGGTGAGGTTTCTGAATTTTTAATTAAGGCCATGGGTGCTGTATAAAAAGAACCTGTAAATGCTACCCATTGCCTGGAGATTTATCTAGCCTTTTTGTATTGATCCCTCAGGTAGACTCCCTGCTTGGGTTTTAAGTTTTCCCTGAACATAGCCCTAAGTTTCTCACCTTTCAACCTCAGGCCATTCAACTACGCTCATGTCACCCCAATCTTAAAACCTTGTTCCTGGCTTATGTGGAAGAGATTGGACCTTACTTTGTTTGTCAGAGAGAGTAAAATGCAGCTATTTTGTACTTACTACAGGAGAAACCAATTTGAATTAGATTAATAAAAGACTATAATTATAGATCATCATAGAAAAACACCACCTTATTAATTCAAAGGTTGCATAATGAATGGCAAAGTCAGTACACAGTCTATGCCATTTCTAGTCAGAGTACTGTCAAGAACTCAAAATGTTGGGTTTGTACTGTTCAGTAACAACACTGGAGGGATATTTGTACCCAAAGGGTAGTTCTATAAATGTTTTCTGCTCCTTAAAAGTAAAATTGAGTTTTAACAAATTATGAAATACAATAACCTTGAGGAAATAAAGAAAAGAATTATAAATTTTATGCCACAAACAATATAGTTTGTTAGTTCCATGCCCATATCACCTATCCATTACTTATATGTTGCTGAGTAAATGGAAGCCTTACCTGTTTCTTATAGAAAGGACATACAGGCATTGCTTCTAGCTGCAGAGACAGAGAACTTGCTAATGTTTGAAATATCCATTGAAGTATTGTAGAAGCAAATATTTGAACTTTAAAATTGCTTTGAGGAGGAGCTTCAAGATCAGAAGACTAAGACGTGGAGATCACTTTCTTTCCCAAAAATACATCAGAAATACATCTACATGTGGAACAACTCCTACAGAACACCTACTGAACGCTGGCAGAAGACCTCAGACCTCCAAAAATGGAAGAAACTCCCCTACGTACTTGGGTAGGGCAAAAGAAAAAAGAAAAAACAGAGACAAAAGAATAGGGACGGGACCTGCATGAGTGGGAGGGAGCTGTGAAGGAGGAAAGGTTTCCACACACTACGAAGACCCTTCATAGGCAGAGACTGTGGAATGTGGAGTGGGGAAGCTTCAGAGCTTTGGAGGAGAGCGCAGCAACAGGGGCTCAGAGGACAAAGCGGAGAGAGTCCCTCACAGGGGATTGGTGCTGACCAGCAGTCACCATCCTGAGAGGCTTGTCAGCTCACCCAGTGGGGCTGGCGGGGGCTGGGAGCTGAGGCTCGGGCTTTGGAGATCAGACCCCAGGGAGAGGACTGGGGATGGTTGCATGAACACAGCCTGAAGGGGGCTAGTGCGCCACAGCTAGCCGGGAGTGAGTCCGGGAAAAAGTCTGGAGTTGCCAAAGAGGCAAGAGAGTTTTTCTTGCCTCTTTGTTTCCTGGTGCATGAGGAGAAGGGATTAAGAACACCACTTAAAGGAGTTACAGAGACAGGCGCTGCCTGCAGCTATCAGCGCAGAACCCAGAGATGTGCATGAGACACTAAGACTGCTGCTGCAGCCAACAAGAAGCCTGTGTGCAAGCACAGGTTACTATCCACAAGTCCCCTCCAAGAGCCTGTGCAGCCCACCACTGCCAGGGTCCTGTGATCCAGGGACAACTTCCCCTGGAGAACACAAGGTGCACCTCAGGCTGTTGCAATGTCACGCTGGCCTCTACCGCTGCAGGCTCACCTTGCATTCCATATCCCTCCGTCCCCCAGCCTGAGTGAGCCAGAGCCCCTGAATCAGCTGCTCCTTTAATCCCGTCCTGTCTGAGCAAATAACTGATGCTCTCAGGCGATCTAAATGCAGAGGCAGGGCCAAATCCAAAGCTGAACCCCAGGAGCTGTGCGAACAAAGAAGAGAAAGGGAAATCTCTCCCAGCAGCCTCAGGAGCAGTGGATTAAATCTCCAAAATCAACCTGATGTACCCTGCATCTGTGGAATACCTGAATACACAATGAATCATCCCAAATTGAGGAGGTGGACTTTGGGAGCAATGATATATATATATATATATATATATATATATATATTTTTTTTTTTTTTTTCTCTTTTTGTGAGTGTGTATGTGTATACTTCTGTGTGTGATTTTGTCCGTATAGCTTTGTTTTTACCATTTCTCCTAGACTTCTGTCTGCTGTTTTTCTTTTTTTGTTGTTGTTTTAGTATAGTTTTTAGTGCTTGTTATTATTGCTGGATTTGTTTTTTGGTTTGGTTGCTCTGTCTTTATTTTTATTACTTTAAAAGTTTTTTTAAAATTATTTTTTAGTTTAATAACTTTATTTTATCTCTTTCTTTCTTTCTTTCTTTCTTCTTTCTTTTTCTCCCTTTTATTCTGAGCCGTGTGGGCCTAAAATCATAATAAGGCCACAGGCACCTCAAAACACACCACAAGACGTGGACTTGCCCACCAGAAAGAAAAGATCCAGGTTCATCCACCAGAACACAAGCACTAGTCTCCTCCACCAGGAAGCCTACACAACCCACTGAACCAACCTTAGCCCCTGGGGGAAGACACCAAAAACAACGGGAACTACAAACCTGCAGGCTGCGAAAAGGGGACCCCAAACACAGTAAGTTAAGAAAAATGAGAAGACAGAGAAACACACAGCAGATGAAGTAGCAAGGTAAAAACCCACAGGACCTAACAAGTGAAGAGGAAATAGGCAGTGTACCTGAAAAAGAATTCAGAATAATGATGGTAAAGGTGATCCAAAATCTTGGAAATAGAATGGAGAAAATACAAGGAACATTTAACAAGGACCTAGAACTCAAGAGCAAACAATCAGTGGTGAACAACACAATAAATGAAATTAAAAATTCTCTAGAAGGGATCGATAGCAGAATAACTGAGGCAGAAGAACTGATAAGTGACCTGGAAGATAAAATAGTGGAAATAACTATTGCAGAGCAGAATAAAGAAAAAAGAATGAAAACAATTCAGGACAGTCTCAGAGACCTCTTGGACAACTTTAAACATACCAACATTTGAATTATAGGGGTCCCAGAAGAAGATGAGAAAAAGAAAGGAACTGTGAGAAAATATTTGAAGAGATTATAGTTCAAAGCTTCCCTAATATGGGAAAGGAAATAGTTAATCAAGACCAGGAAGCAGAGAGGCACATACAGGATAAATCCAAACAGAAACACGTCAAGACACTTAATGAATCAAATTACCAAAAATTAAATACAAAGAAAAAATATTAAAAGCAACAAGGGAAAAACAACAAATAACACACAAAGGAATCCCCATAAGGTTAAGCGCTGACCTTTCAGCAGAAGCTCTGGAACCCAGAAGGGAGTGGCAGGACATATTTAAAGTGATGAAGGGGGAAAACTTACAACCAAGATTACTCTACCCAGCAAGGATCTCATTCAGATTTGACAGAGAAATTAAAACCCTTACAGACAAGCAAAGCCTAAGAGAATTCAGGACCACCAAATGAGCTTTACAACAAATGCTAAAGAAACTTCTCTAGGCAGGAAACACAACAGAAGGAAAAGACCTACAGTAACAAACCCAAAACAATTAACAAAATGAGAATAGGAACATACATATCAATAATTACTTTAAATGTAAATGGATTAAATGCACAGACTGACACAGACTGGCTGAATGGATATGAAAACAAGACCCATATATATGCTGTGTACAAGAGACCCACTTCAGACCTACGGACACATACAGACTGAAAGTGAGGGGATGGAAAAAGATACTCATGTGAATGGAAATCAAAAGAAAGCTGGAGTAGCAATTCTCATATCAGACAAAATAGCCTTTAAAATAAAGACTATTACAAGAGACAAAGAAGGACACTACCTAATGATCAAGGGATTGATCTAAGAAGAAGTTATAACAATTGTAAATATTTATGCACCCAACATAGGAGCTCCTCAATACATAAGGCAAATACTAACGGCCAAAAAAGGGGAAATTGAGAGTAACACAATCATAGTAGGGGACTTGAACACCCCACTTTCACCAATGGACAGATTAACAAAAATGAAAATATATAAGGAAACACAAGCTTTAAATGACACATTAAACATGATGGACTTAACGGATATTTATAGGACATTCCGTCCAAAAACAACAGAATACACATTTTTCTCAAGTGCTCATGGAACATTCTCCAGTATAGATCATATCTAGGGGCACAAATCAAGCCTTGGTCACTTTAAGAAAATTGAAATCGTATCAAGTATCTTTTCCGACCACAATGCTATGAGACTAGATATCAATTACAGGAAAAAAATCTGTAAAAAATACAAACACATGCAGGCTAAACAATACCTACTGAATAACCAAGAGATCACTGAAGAAATCAAAGAGAAAATAAAAAAATACCTAGAAACAAATGACAATGAAAACACGATGACCCAAAACCTATGGGATGCAGCAAAAGCAGTTCTAAGAGGCAAGTTTATAGCAATACAATGCTACCTTAAGAAACAGGAAACATCTCAAATAAAAACCTAACATTACACCTAAAGCAATTAGAGAAAGAAGAACAAAAAAACCTCAAAGTTAACAGAAGGAAAGAAATCATAAAGATCAGATCAGAAAAAAATGAAAAAGCAATGAAGGAAACAATAGCAAAGATCAATAAAAGTAAAAGATGGTTCTTTGAGAAGATAAACAAAATTAATAAACCATTAGTCAGACTAATCAAGAAAAAAAGGGAGAAGACTCAAATCAATAGAATTAGGAATGAAAAAGGAGAAGTAACAACTGACACTGCAGAAATACAAAAGATCATGAGAGATTACTCCAAGCAACTATATGCCAATAAAATGGACAACCTGGAAGAAATGGAATATTTCTTAGAAATGCACAACCTTCCGAGACTGAACCAGGAAGAAATAGAAAATATGAACAGACCAATCACAAACACTGAAATTGAAACTGTGATTAAAACTCTTCCATCAAACAAAAGCCCAGGACCAGATGGCTTCACAGGGGAATTCTATCAAACATTTAGAGAAGAGCTAACACCTATCCTTCTCAAACTCTTCCAAAATGTAGCAGAGGGAGGAATACTCACAAACTCATTCTACGAGGACATCATCACCCTGATAGGAAAAGCAGACAAAGATGTCAGAAAGAAAGAAAACTACAGGCCAATATCACTGATGAATATAGATGCAAAATTCCTCAACAAAATACTAGCAAACAGAATCCAACAGCATATTTCAAGGATCTTACACCATGATCAAGTGGGGTTTATCCCAGGAATGGAAGGATTCTTCAATATACACAAATCAATCAATGTGATACACCATATGAACAAACTGAAGGAGAAAAACCATACAATTATCTCAATAGATGCAGAAAAAGCTTTTGACAAAATTCAACATCCATTTTTGATAAAAACCCTCCAGGAAGTAGGAATAGAGGGAACTTACCTCAACATAATAAAGGCCATATATGACAAACCCACAGCCAACATCGTTCTCAATGGTGAAACACTGAAACCATTTCCAATATGATCAGGAACAAGACAAGGTTGCTGACTCTCACCACTATTATTCAACATAGTTATGGAAATTTTAAGCACAGCAATCAGAGAAGAAAAAGAAATAAAAGGAATACAAATTGGAAAAGAAGAAGTAAAGCTATCACTGTTTACAGATGACATGATAGTATACATAGATAATCCTAAAGATGCTACCAGAAAACTACTAGAGCTAATCAGTGAATTTGGTAAAGTAGCAGGATACAAAATTAACACACAGAAATCTCTGGCATTCCTATACACTAATGATGAAAAATCTGAAGGGAAATTAAGAAAACACTCCCATTTACCATTGCCACAAATAGAATAAAATATCTAGGAATAAACCTACCTAAGGAGACAAAAGACCTGTATGCAGAAAATTATGACACTGATGAAAGAAATTAAAGATGATACAAAAAATTGGAGGGATATATACCATGTTCTTGGATTGGAAGAATCGACATTGTGAAAATAACTCTACTACCCAAAGCAATCTACAGATTCAATGCAATCCCTTTCAAACTATCACTGGCATTTTTCACAGAACTAGAACAAAATATTTCACAAGTTGTATGGAAACACAAAAGACCCCGAAGAGCCAAAACAATCATGAGAAAGAAAAACGGAGGTGCAGCAATCAGACTCCCTGACTTCAGACTATACTAGAAAGCTACAGTAATCAAGACAGTATGGTAGTGGCACAAAAACAGATATATAAATCAGTGGAACAGGATAGAAAGCCCAGAGATAAACCCACACACATTTGGTCACTTAATTTTGTTAAAGGAGGCAAGAATATACAGTTCAGAAAAGGCAGCCTCTTCAATAAGTGGTGCTGGGAAAACTGGACTGTTACATATAAAAGAATGAAATTAGAACACTCCCTAACACCATACACAAAAATAAACTCACAATGGATTAAAGACCTAAATTTAAGGCCAGACACTATAAAACTCTTAGAGGAAAACATAGGCAGAACACTCTATGAGATAAATCACAGCAATATCCTTTTTGACCCACCTCTAAAGAAATGGAAATAAATACAAAAAAAAAGCAAATGGGACCTAATGAAACTTAAAATCTTTTGCACAGCAAGGAAACCATAAACAAGTTGGAAAGACAACCCTCAGAAGGGAGAAAATATTTGCCAATGAAGCAACTGACAAAGAATTAATCTGCAAAATTTACAAGCAGCTTATGCAGCTCAATATCAAAAAAACAACGCAATCCAAAAATGGGCAGAAGACCTAAATAGACATTTCTCCAAAGAAGATATACAGATTGGCAGCAAACTCATGAAAGAATGTTCAACATCCTTAATCATTAGAGAAATGCAAATCAAAACTACAATGAGATATCATCTCACACTGGTCAGAATGGCCATCATCAAAAAATCTAGAAACAATAAATGCTGGAGAGGGTGTGGAGAAACAGAACCCTCTTGCACTGTTGGTGTGAACGTAAATTGATACCTCCACTATGGAGAACAGTATGGAGGTTCCTTAAAAAACTAAAAATAGAACTACCATATGACCCACCAATCCCACTACTGGGCATATACCCTGAGAAAACCATAATTCAAAAAGAGTCATGTACCACAATGTTCGTTGCAGCTCTATTTACAATAGCCAGGACATGGAAGCCACCTACGTGTCCAGCAACAGATGAATGGATAAAGAAGATGTGGCACATATATACAATGGAATATTACTCAGCCATAAAAAGAAACGAAATTGAGATATTTGTAGTGAGGTGGATGGACCTAGAGTCTGTCATACAGAGTGAAGTAAGTCAGAAAGAGAAAAACAAATACCGTATGCTAACACATATATATGGAATCTAAGAAAAAAAAAAAGTCATGAAGAACCTAGGGTCAAGATGGGAATAAACATGCAGACCTACTAGAGAATGGACTTGAGGATACACGGAGGGGGAAGTGTAAGCTGGGACAAAGTGACAGAGTGATATGGACATAGATACACTACCAAATGTAAATTAGAAAGCTAGTGGGAAGCAGCTGCATAGCACAGGGATATCAGCTCAGTGCTTTGTGACCACCTAGAGGTGTGGGATAGGGAGGGTGGGAGGGAGGGAGACACAAGGGTCAAGAGATATGGGGATACCAAAGATACCCCCATAGGAGACATGACTCTGGCTTCTGCTTTTCTACCCCACTTTCCTCTTTCTGCCTCCCACCTGTCTCCCCACAGTCTCTTGTAGACTGCATTCCAGCTACCATGCATATGTGCCCACTCAACTCAATGCAAATGACAAATCTTTGACATGAGAAAGGATGAGACTGCAGGCTTCCTCCTGTTACTCTGATTTTGTCCTGCCACTTCTCACTGATTCTCATCTCCTCTAGTTCAAATAGGCACAGGAGGGCTTTTTAGTAATCTGCTTCAAAAGCTAACTTTATAATGAGATGTGTCTCCCCTTCCTGTAGGCCTCTGCATCTCAATAAGTGAGTCTCTTTGTTCCTCCCTTGGTAGTTTGGGGAGAGGGAAACTTCCTCTCTTCATCCAGTGGGATGAAGAGGAGAAGCTGAAGCCCTTCTCTTTAGATTGACTGCTCACAATTCTGATGACATTTTGGATCCAAACCTAGTCATTTGTCAATAGGCACAGGAAATGAGGATGGCAGGGTCAGTGTGGCTGGCTCTTGGTTGGCCAGAGGATGCGTCCAGTCCCAGTGGTTTTCTTTTCTTTATTAATGATGGGGTCCTTACCTTGTCTTTGTCCCCAGTTAACTACTTGTTTTGTTAGGAAATGACCAGGATGATGTGCAATAACCCAGATCATCACGGGCCATAAATGGGAATCTGTGCAGAACCAGATCAGAGAACGATGCCAGAAAAAGAGGGCTGGGGCCATAGTCCTGTAGACACCACTCCTCCAGCCACTCCTGGCTCAGCAGTCAGTATCATATCCTTAATAACTGACTGATAGCAAACACCAGAACCCACTGTAGTGACACCTCTGGAAGTTTGCTTCTAATGATCTACTAATTATGATTTGGTAATTATAAATTGTTCTATTAGCTCAACAGCATGAAATTGACAATTTTTTCTAATCAAATATTGTCAAATATTGGTAATTGAGAATATTATACCTAAATACAATGTGAATTTAGTCATTCTTAACCAATCCTGTTATTTTGTTTGAGTTCAGAGATGCAAACTTCCTCTGATAGAGGAGAAAAATTGAGAGTTTTCAGCCAAAAGTCCCTGACTTCTACTCTATTTTAATAAAAAGGCAAAACTGATGAGCTTCCCCTGCTTATTGAAGGGAATTTAAACAGGAATGAAAAGGCAAACTTTAACAACAAGAGGGTTTTTTTTTTCCTTTAAATTTAGAGTAATTGTTTTGATATATTTAAAAAATATTTCGTTATTCTTTTTATTAAGAAGAATAAAAAAATGCCACGTGTTATCTGAAAAATAATACTGCTAAAAGAAATCAGATTCTAGTTTTAAAATTTGTCAATTGTAAAATATTCTATTAAGTGAATTCAGATGGAATGTTCCAGAATTACATTGTTTCCACCATTACTATTGTTTCCAGGCAGCTATGTCAAAAAACTCTGGTTTGTGGGATATAGGTATTCTTATGAGGTTGCTAGGGAAATAAAACAGTATCATGAGCAAAAGACCTCTCTGTAATCAATATGGAAGAGAAGCACAGAACATAATTTTAATATTGGGCATTTATCAGAACTACATGCATGTAAAGTACCACTAAAGGAAAAAAGTAACTACAAAGTTTAGTCAGAATTTTACACAAATTTATACAGAAAAGTAGAAGACATAACAACTGAAACTTCTGTTATCTCCTTGAGACACCAGGGATACACTTATGATTACCTTATGTATACTTTATGTAGACCCAGAGCTAATTCTGGAGGTGCTTACAGTTTCAAGGTCAGAAGTCCTGTAAAACATACACTACAATATTAAATGTTTGAGACTTTTCTTTTTTTTTGCGGTACACAGGCCTCTCACTGTTGTGTCGTCTCCCGTTGCGGAGCACAGGCTCCAGACGCGCAGGCTCAGCGGCCATGGCTCACGGGCCCAGCCGCTCCGTGGCATGTGGGATCCTCTCGAACCGGGGCACGAACCTGTGTCCCCCACACCGGCAGGTGGACTCCCAACCACTGTGCCACCAGGGAAGCCCTGTTTGAGACTTTTAATTAGGCCTGTTGTGTGCTCAAGGATACATCCTGATGAGAGGGAAGGTGTTCCGAAGCAGTCTCCCTCCTCCAGGAAAATGTCATTGGTGTACCCTTACAAGATCCTCGTGAGAGTGTTTATTTATGGTTACATTTTTAACAATCAATTTGTTGTATATCACAAAACTTAAACATATTCACATCTTTTGACCCTGCAATTCAAGTTCTAGAAGTAAGTTTGTAATAAATATGTACATTTCTTTTATTATACAGGGAAGTTTGTCTCAGAATTTTTAGATACAAGAGGAAGAATCTAATGTCTATCAATAAGTATTGGTTAAATTAAACATGGTGCATTCGTGTGATAAAATATTTTAATGTTCTGAATATATTTAATTACATGGAAAAGGCTCATAATATATTATTATGTGAACAAAACCCCACATGACAAAATTATGTGTATATATGATCCCAATATTTATCCTAGATACGTTCAGGAAAAAAATCCAAAGGATTTTTTTTTTTTTTTTTTTTTTTGTGGTACGCGGGCCTCTCACTGCTGTGGCCTCTCCCGTTGCGGAGTACAGGCTCCGGACGCGCAGGCTCAGCGGCCATGGCTCACGACGGGCCCAGCCACTCCGCGGCATGTGGGATCTTCCCAGATCGGGGCACGAACCCGTGTCCCCTGCATTGGCAGGCGGACTCTCAACCACTGCGCCACCAGGGAAGCCCCCAAAGGATTTTAATAAGGCTAAGTCTACAAAATTATGAGAGATAACATATTTTACTCTATGCTTTGTCTATATTTTCTATAGTTTACATTTTTATTCAGAAAAAACAAATGCTATCAAAAACAAAGTGAAATAAATTGTAGTGAACTAGCATTTAGTAGGAGTTGCTGTTCAAGAATATCTAATCATTTTTAATAAAAATTATTTTCAAACTCTCCATTTGTGCTGTGGAAGGAACATCTGTTTTCATATCTCTCTATAGGTATCTCATTTGTACATATTTTCTCTGAGTACCTGGGGTCTATTTTGTAAGTGCACTGCTGCTACAACTCTATTTGATCTTGAAAAAACATCAGACCAGGAGATGAAAATCTAAATCACAGCTCTAACTCTGTTATGGTCTGGTGATAAGTCTGTAGACACATTTATTTTTTATATTCTTCTTAAAAAAAAATTCTTTTCTATTATGGTTTATCATAGGATATTGAAAATAGTTCTCTGTGCTATAAAGTAGGACCTTGTTGTTTATCCTTTCTAAATAAAAAAGCTTACATCTGCTAACCCCAACCTCCTACTCTATCCCTCCCCCAACATCCTCCCCCTTGGCAGCCACCAGTCTGTTCTCTATGTTCATGATCTGTTTATACTTCATAGATAGGTTCATTT
>RJWK010012227.1:30494-40834 GCA_004363435.1 Platanista minor
TATATATATATATATATATATATATATATATATATATATATATCACATTTTCTTTATCCATTTCTCTGTTGATGCACATTTAGGATGTTTCCATGTCTTGGCTATTGTGAATAGTGCTGCTATGAACATAGGGGTGTATGTATCTTTTTGAATTATAGTTTGTCTGGATATATGCCCAGTAGTGGGATTGTTGGATCATATGGTAATTTTATTTTTAGTTTTCTGAGGAACCTCCGTACTGTTTTCCACAGTGGCTGCACCAACTTACAGTCCCACCAACAGTGTAGGAGAGTTCCCTTTTCTCCACACCATCTCCAGCTGTTGTAACTTGTACCCTTTTCAGTGATGACCATTCTGACCAGTATGAGGTGGCACCTCATTATAGTTTTGATTTGCATTTCTCTAATAATTAGAGATGTTGAGCATCTTTTCATGTACCTGTTGGCCATCTGTATGTCTTCTTTGAAGAAATGTCTATTTAGGTCTTCTGCCTATTTTTTGATTGGGCTGTTTGTTTTGTTGTTGTTGTTGAGTTCTATGAGCTGTTTGTATATTTTGGAAATTAAGCCATATTCAGTTGCATCGTTTGCAATTATTTTCCCCCATTCTGTAGATTGTCTTTTCATTTTGTTTATGGTTTCCTTTGCTCTGCAAAAGCTTGTAAGTTTGATTAGGTCCCATTTATTTATTTTTGCTTTTATTTCTATTGCCTTGGGAGACTGACCTAAGAAAACATTGGTACGATTTATGTCAGAGAGTGTTTCGCCTATGTTCTCTTCTAGGAGTTTTATGGTGTCATGTCTTATGTTTAAGTCTTTAAGCCTTTTTGAGCTTATTTTTGTGTATGGTGAGAGGGTCTGTTCTAACTTCATTGATTTACATGTAGCTGTCCAACTTTTCCAACCCTACTTGCTGAAGAGACTGTCTTTTTCCCATTGTATATTCTTGCCTCCTTTGTCAAAGATTAATTTACTATAGGTGTGTGGTTTATTTCTGGGCTCTCTATTCTGTTCCATTGATCCATATATCTGTTTTTGTGCCAATACCATGTTGTTTTGTTTACTGTAGCTTTGTAGAATTGTCTGAAGTCTGGGAGGGTTATGTCTCCTGTTTTGCTCTTTTTTACAGGATTCCTTTGGCAATTCTGGCTCTTTTATGATTCCATAGGAATTTTAGGATTATTTGTTCTAGTTCTGTGAAAAATGTCATGGGCAATTTGATAGGGTTCACATTAAATCTGTAGATTGCTTTGGGTAGTATGGCCATTTTAACAATATTAATGCTTCCAATCCAAGAACATGGGATATCTTTCCATTTTTTTTGAATCATCTTCAATTTCCTTTATTAACATTTTATAGTTCTCAGCATATAAGTCTTTCACCTCCTTGGTCAGGTTTATTCCTAAGTATTTTAATTTTGGGGGGGGTTGGTTTTAAAACTTATTTTTAAAATATTCCCTTTCTAATATTTCATTGTTGGTGTCAAGAAATGCAACAAATTTCTGTATGCTAATCTTGTATCATGCTACATTGCTGAATCAGTTTATCAGTTCTAGTAGTTTTTGTGTGGAATCTTTAGGGTTTTCTATGTATAGTATCATATCACCTGCATAGAATAACAATTTTACCTCTTCCCTTCCAGTTTGGATACCTTTTATTTCTTTTTTTCATCTGATTGCTGTAGCTAGCACTTCCAGTACTATGTTGAATAGAAGAGGTAAGAGTGGTTATATTTGTCTTATTCCAGATTTTAGTGTGAAGGTCTTCAGCTTTTTACCATTGATTATTATATTGGCTGTGGGTTTGTCATAATAATAAATAGCATTTATTATCTTGAGATTTGTTCCCTCTGTACCCACTGTGGTAAGAGTTTTTATCATTAATCGATGTTGAATTTTGTCAAATGCTTTTTCTGCATCTATTGAGATGATTGTGTGATTTTTGTCTTTTATTTCTGTGGTATATCACATAGATTTGTGTATATTGAACCATCCTTGTGAACTTGGGATGAATCCCACTTGGTCATGGTGTATAATCTTTTTTAAGCATTGTTGGATTCAGTTTGCTAACATTTTGTTGATAATTTTCGCATCTATATTCATCAAAGATATTGGCCTATAATTTTCTTTTTTGGTGGTGTCTTTGTCTGGTTTTGATATCAGGGTGCTGGTGGCTTCATAGAATGAATTTGGGAGTGTTCCCTGCTCTTCAATTTTTTGGAAGAATTGGAGAAGGATCAGCATAAGTTCTTCTTTTTATGTTTCATAGAATTCACCTATGAAGCCATCTGGTTCTGGACTTTTGTTTGTAGGGAGTTTTTAAATTATAGATTCTACCTCACTTCTAGTCATCAGTCTGTTCAAATTATCTGTTTCTTTTTGATTCAATTTTGGTGGGCTGTATGTTTCTGGAAACTTGTCCATTTCTTCTAGGTTGTCAAATTCGTTGGCATATAATTGTCATAGTATTCCCTTATTATTATTATTATTTTGTATTTCTGTGGTATCAATTGTTATGTCTCCTTTTTCATTTCTTATTTTGTTTATTTGCGTCCTTTCTCTTTTCTTCTTGGTGAGTCTGGCCAGAGGTTTGTCAATCTTGTTTATCCTTTCAAAGAACCAGCCCTATTGTTTTTTTAAATCTCTATTTTACTTATTTCTTCTCTGCTTTTTATTATTTCTTCCTTCTGCTGACTTTGGGTTTTATTTGTTCCTCTTTTTCTAATTCTTTCAAGTGGTAAGTTAGGTTGTTTATTTGAGATTTATCTTGCTTTTTGAGGAAGGCCTGTATCACTGTGAACTTCCCTCTAAGAACTGCTTTTGCTGCATCCCATAGATTTTGTATGGTTGTGTTTTTATTGTCATTTGTATAGACACATTTCTTAACTGCTGCCCACTCTGGTTTGTCTGTCATTGTACATAAAATAGACAGAGTGGCCCAGATCCTATAGCACTCAGCCAGATTCACCTAAGTGCAGGTGGTGGGTTGGGAGATTACAAACTTAGGAAGGAGTAGACACTGAAGGCTTATGTGAGTGGAGGAAGAGGAGGGAGGCTCCATCTTTCCAGGATCTCCTTCTCTAAGGAAGAGAAAGAAAGTAAAGATTTTTTTTATCTTTCTGTAGGATGAAATCCAAGCTGTTGCTGTTCTCTGTGATGGAAGAAGTGGGTAGAATAGTCAAAGCAAATAGAAAATACCAATACAAGTTACTCAGAAGGGCTAAACTACTTTTATAGTTTAAAAACATGTCTTTCAAATTAAAAAAGCATGCAGAATGCCTCAATTTGTCTCTAATATAAACATAAAAACTCTAATTATAAGGATCTTTCAGATGCTTTTTGATTGAGAAGTTACAATAGTTTTTAAAGGGGATGCTCAAACCAATATTCACACTTATTTGAGTTTTTTTTTTTTAGTATTTAAAAATTGTGAATATTGGTAATTCACATATGGCAGATACAGTGATTTTCAGGTAAAGGGATTATCCCATTGTCTGGAGACCCAACTATGCTTGATGAATTAATAAATTTTATTGCATTATTTTTACCATCTGAAGATTTACCACTAGATGGCACTTAAAATCCATGAGACACAGAGGCCTGCTTCAACTGGGAGGCAAAAGACACAGGACAGGAATGCAATTTGAGTTCTTAGAACAATATTATCTACTTTGCAGGAGAGGAAGAAAAGCAGATCCAAGATTATTTTGAGACAATGAGAGAGTAGGATTTTAAAGTGAATCATAAATGATAGAATGTTCCTCTTTGAATATAATTTCCCTTCACCTAAATTGATATTGATGAGCAAGCTTTTAATATTAAGACAACAGGCTGTTGTACTAATGAGAGTTTGGTGTAAATAGTGAAGGGTTGTGTTCTTTCTGAAGAGGTTTGGAGCATGCAGAGAGGATCTGAATGTGGGGTTTTGATACCAGCTCAGTGCCTGCTCTGTTGTTTGGCAACAGGCTACTGCTCTTTTTTGCCTATGGTTTGTGCTTCTCTCATACATCAGGGGAGCAAAACCCAATATAAGTTCACCATAATGCACAAAATGGAGTAGTGGAGTGTAACGATTGATTTCAGAGACATAGCAACAGCCAACCATCTCACTGAATGTGCAAGCAGATATGGATGTAGTGGCAGGTGGACTTGGAGAAATGGTTGGAGTTCATATTTAGCCAAGGCATTATGTAACACCATCAAGGGAAAAACAGATACAATTAAACAACATCCATACCTGCAGCACTAGGTACCAGGCAGTGCGTGCAGCCAGCACACAGAGAGGGGAAAGATGACTGGATTCAGAGTCTGGGTGAGGATTTGGTTTAAACTCTACAGCCAATCACCAGTGTGACCTTGGGCAAGTTAAAATGTCTTTGAGCCTCTGTTTCTCACTTAAATTTGAAGAGTTTAGTTTATATGATTTCTGAAATCCCTTGTAAATTTTCTAGATCATGTCAGATATTTTTAATTTAGTCATCGCAACAATTTTTTCATGTGGGATTGTGGAAAGTTTATTATCCTCTCTGTTTTCTACAACAGGAAGTGGAAGCTGAGAAAGGTTCCAAGGCTGGACACAGTCTACTGCTGCTCAAAGTGTGGCCTGGGCTGTATCAGATTTGTTTGGAAGAATGAGGGAAATGCAGACTCACTGGCCTGATCCTGGAGCTAATAAACCAGAATCTTCATTTTTAACAAGATCCCAGTTAATTCATATGCACACTAGTTTGAGAAACACTGTGATGTACTACACTTCTTGAAAAAGTCCCATACTGCTGACCCCAGGATAGCTAATTTTATAGCTATGATGTCTCCTTTTATTCTTTTCCTTTGAGAACATCCTTGAACTGAGGAGTGGGATTTATTCACTTTTTTGACAAATATATATTAAGTACCTAATGTGTCTTAGTCACTGTTACCCTCCAGGGTAACAGAAAAGGACAATAATGAGAAGATCTCTGTCTTCGTGGATAAGTAAAGGAATTAATCCTGGGTGGCCTCAGCCTGCAGCAGCTTCAAGCAGGGTGTCGGTTCCTGGCCAGAGTTTGAGGTTGGGTTGCGGAAGTGAGACCACCGAGTCCTAGCCATTAGACCACCAGGGACCAGTGGCCAGTGACAAGGCCCTAGTCCATCAGCAGTGTAGAAATGAATTTCCACATAGGGAAGGAAAGTAGTGAAGCAAGTAAAGTGTATATTAGGAGAAAAAAGAGTACAGTACGTATGGATAGACACACAGGTGGGCTCAGAAGAGTTGCACCCTCATGGTAGTTTGAATCACTTTTATGGGGCCTTTCTTCTGAGTTGCCTTTCACCAGTCATCTTGCTCTGCCTGGTTCTGAGTCCATATTTGGTATATCTCAGGGTCCTCCCCTGTGTGCATGTGCAGCTCTTAGCCAAGATAGATTCTAACAATGAGGCTTATGGGTAGCTGACATCACTTACTATGAAGTGGCACCCCCTCCCTTTTTGACCTCCAGGGAGCCTTTCAGCGTCACGTATAGTCGGGGAGGTCTCCTTGATTTCGAGAATGAGGAATATGTGGTCTTTTATCTCTTATCTGTGCAGGACCCAGCCTCCTCCATCATCCTGCTTTTTTTTTCATCTTTTTTTTTTTTTTTTTTTTGCGGTACGCGGGCCTCTCACCGTTGTGGCCTCTCCCGTTGCGGAGCACAGGCTCTGGATGCGAAGGCTCAGCAGCCATGGCTCACAGGCCCAGCTGCTCCCTGGCATGTGGGATCCTCCCGGACCGGGGCACGAACCCATGTCCCCTGCATCGGCAGGCAGACTCTCAACCACTGCGCCACCAGGGAAGCCCCATCATCCTGCTTTTATGGAGTTTCTGCTATTATGGAGTTTCTGTCCACAGGGGAGAAATTATTCAGCCTGGGGCCCATCTATCTCCTGCCTCAGAATTACTTGTAGGAGTCCTTTTTCTCTTTCTCTTTTTCTGCCTTCTATTTCAGAGTAGCAGTTTAGGTGGTAAGATGAGGCCTGCAGTCTCCAGCAGCCTTTATTTGAGGGTCTTTTTGAGCTTCTAAAAATGGGGGATTTCCTTGTGTACTGCAGGACATATAACAGCAACCCTGGCCTCTATCCAGATATGCCAGTAGCAACCTCCCAGTTGTGGCAACCAATAATGTCTCCAAACATTGATAAATGTCCCTGACCCATCTTACTGATAATGAGTGATCTAAGAGGAGCTAGGATATAGTCAAGGGGGGGAGGCAGCCAGGAGCCAATTAACAAGTCTGACTGGGTATAAGGTTTTCAGAAAAAGAGAAGTAAGTGGGAACTTGAGCTTTCTTTTCCACTGTCAAAATTTTCTCCATAGTGAAAAAGTAGGCATGGGTTTCAGAAGAAGATCTATTCAGAATTAGTGTCCACATACTTGAAATTTATTTAATATTGTCTCTGAGGGACATGAAGAAAAGTAGAAGAGGAAATATCTCTTACAGTTTCTCCGTTCAAAGAACTCTCCCAAATTTATTAGCATTGTTTCCGTAGACAGTCAGTAGTCAAGGTTACTCACAGTCCCCCTTTTTCCTTTTACAGGTGACAAGAACAGTGGTATTCCATATCACACATTGAACCAGAGAATCTTTAGATAGAGATGTACAGGTGGAGAATCTATAGATAGGCTTGTACTTCACTATAGATTCCCAGATAGTGAGATGTTTTTTCCTTCTTTGGAGCCAGTAGGATTTACATAATATGACACTGGGATTGTCAAGTTCCTGGCTAAATTTACAGGTGAGAGAGGAGATACTTCCGAAGTGATTTTAATGCAAATAAATACCACCAGAATAAAATGAGAGCACTTCCCTCAGACAAAATCGAAGCAGAACAGAGCTGTACAAACTCTCTGCATTCCTGTATTGTGAGTGAAAGGAGATGTAACCTTTCCACAGTTCTGTGTAAATTCTAGAAGTCTAGTCTGTCTTGATTCAGTGTAGAATTTGCTTCCTGAAATCTCTCTTCAAACTAAAAATCTGCTTTCTTGACTCATTTGTTTAACCCCTGTGACATATGTTAAATCTGTGGGCTTTAAAATGCAGAAGGAAAGCTGGAGCTGGGTTCAGGCAGCAGGGGGATATCTCTGGTCTCGCATACAGCCTTTCTTCTGACTGGCAATGTGAAGTGTATAATTGAAAAAGGCTGGTAGCTCAAGGTACTATTTGGTGTTTTCCCTTGGCAGCAAGCAAGAAGCAGCAAACTGTAGGGAAAATTGCTTCTAATCTGCTAGCACCTCCTATGCTGGTGAAATGTAACATGTAGTCTATGGCACAATGAACCCTAAGAAATGAGTAACTCACTTGAAGTAATTTCTCTGCTCTACCATGTTTTCAGGCATCTCTGCCTACTGTGGAGAATATAGGTACCGTGTTTTGACAATCACCAATAACCTGAGGGGAAATTAGGGTAAGGTGCTAAGTGAAGGTGCTAAGTGGAAGTATAGCCATCAGGGTCTACTTCCTTGCTACACAATGTGTGGTCTGAGAACCACATCACATCACCTAGGAGCTTGTTAGAAATGCAGAATCTTGGGCCCACCCCAGACTTACTAAATCAGAATCTGCATTTTAATAAGATTCCCCAGGTGATTCATATACATGAATTAAGTTCATATACATGAATTAAGCTGCTTAAGTTCGAAAAGCAGCACTATTCTAGATTAGTAGTGCTCAACCTTGACTGCACATTAGAATGTCCTGGGGGAGTTTGTAAATATCTTGATGCTCAGGCTAAACCCTAGACCAGTGGTTCTCAACTGGGGGTGACTTTGTCCCCAAGTGGACATTTGGCAACATTTGTAGACATTTTTGTTTGTCAAAGCTGTAAGGGTGCTACTGACATCTAGTAGGTAGAGACCAGGATACTGCCAAGTATCCTACAATACAACAGACAGCCCCTCATAGCAAAGAATTATCTAGCCCAAAATGTCAATAGTGCCAGTAGAAACATTGTTCTAGACCAATTAGATGAGAATCTGTGGGAAATAGTAACCATATACATTCTAAATTCTTCCCAAGTGATTCCAATATGCAGTCATAGTTGAGAAACTATAGTAGACGATTTGTTGATAGATAGCCATCAAGACAAGGAGTTGGGACTTAAAAGGTCCAGAGAGATGATATGGTTTCAGAACATTAAGGGAGGTTGAGCTGTTTTGTGTGTCTAGTGATTTCAGTTGTGAGGGATGGAGGAGTGTGGGACAGTGAAGTAAATGGGACTGGTTAGAAATCAGAAAATTGCCTGGACCTTAAATAAGCAGATTCAGAGACTTACTCTATATCGAGCATCATGGAAGGAACTAAAGGGTATAAATCAGGACAAAAAGCCTAGTCATAAAGACTTTTCCAGTGATTTTTTTTTCTGCACATCAAACCACTCCAAAACTTAGTGGCTTAAGACAACAATTTCTTATTATCTATCATGGTTCTGTGGCTTGACTAGGTTCAACTGGACAACTCTTGCTTAGGATCTCTCACGCAGATGCTGTCAGATATTATCTGAGGCTGCAGTCTTCTGAAGGCTTGTCTGTGCTGGACATCTGAGATGGCTCACTTACATGGCTGGCAGTTGATGTTGGCTGTCGCTGAGAGCTCACCTGAAAGCTTATATGGGACTGTAGGCTGGAGCACCTCCGCATGACCTTCCCATGTGCTTTGGGCTTCCCTCAGTTTAATAGCTAGGTTCCCAGAGGGAGCATCCCAGAAGCAAGTGTTCCAAAAGGCTAGAGCAGGTTTGGACCCTTGTGAATCAAAGTCATAAGTATATACTATATGTCTAAAGGCTCTAAGGACTGTTGATGTTTTCTTAAGAATTTTACTTTCTGAGAATTGAAACTTTTATATAATTAAATTCATATACTGTTAAATCTTGTTGACTTAAGTTCCATCAATAAGATTCAGAGATTATACGTGTTGGAAAAAAATTAATACTGAAATATTTGTGAAACAAAGGACTGCTAAGAAAATATAAAAATATCAATATGCTTTCTCTTTTTATGGTTATAGTAGGGGTAGTAGTCAGGAGGTCTGTTTACTAAGAAAATAAACTTTAAAAATTTAAACAAAATTGTTTTTAATGCCCAGGATGGCTGCTCATTATAAATGACTCATTCACTCATTAAACTAACCATGCAGAAAGTTATAGTTGGGGGTTCCAATTTGTGCATAATGTATTTAAAATAATATAATAATGAAAACTATTTTATATTTAGATTTTTTGATAATTCAGACCCATTTCTGCTAAATAAACTTTTTTTATTTTTGGAATTATAAATCACAGTCATCTCTCTGAGACAGTTCACATTCCTGTTGGACAATGAAAAAGGTTATAAACTTGATGGGAATGCAAATGTGTTGTTTATACTTTCTGAAAAGATCCAAAAAAATGGTCATTCAAAAAAGTTAAAATCAACTACAAATCTTGGGATATTCTTTTTTCCTTTTTATATTCTGTTGGTTTTTATGAGATTTTGTGAATACATAAGGTATTTATTTCCATCAAAACAACTGACTCCCTGGGTTCTTGCTCTCTTCTATTAACAATATAAGTTCCAAAATTTTATTAAATACAGAGGTTCATAATCAAGAAGTAGTATTACTTTTTGGTTAGAACAAATGAATAATACTTTGCAGTAATCAGTTTATTCTGCACTTAGTTTATGAAAAATATTTCACCAATTCCTTAAGACTGTTTTACTTTTCCCATCATTCAAGTGGGAACCATAATCATTATGAGAGTGAATAATTCCTACCTACAACAGGGCTTTACTTAGGAACAATTTTGTTATGTGCTCTTCACAGTTATGCCACCTCAGCGAGGTATCACTCAAAGAAATCTGGCCTATAAAGTTATGGGCAATCTTTGACAGAAGAGAAATCACCAAAGCTCAACATGTGGACAGGGGGTTTCAAGATGGTGGAGGAGTAGTTGGATATGGAGGTCATCTCTCTCCATAGATGCATCAGGAATACATCTATAGATGCAAAAATTCTCAGAGAACACCACCTGAAAACTAACAGAAGACCTTGGACACTGGAAAAGACTATAAAGATCCCTGCATAACTGGTAGGATGGAAAAAGAGAAGGGAGAAGGAGGAGGAGAGGAAGTGGGATGGGACCTGCATAACAAGGCAGGGGAGCTGAAGCAGAGGAGAGATTCCTGAATTCGGGGAAACCCCCTCTCTGATGGGGAAATCGATTGGGACAGAAGGGAAGCATTTGAGGCTGTCAGAAGAGGGTGAAGCAGCTGATCTGTGGCAGATGGGACAGAGTGTGAAATACACAGATGGTCCATACCATGGCCCTAAGCGCCCCAGACTGGGACGTGTGT
>RJWK010012228.1:0-11163 GCA_004363435.1 Platanista minor
TTGTGGTTGCCAAGTGGGAGGGGTGATGGGGGAGGGATGGAGAGGGAATTTGGGAACAATAGACGCAAACTATTTTATGTATGTATAACTGAATCACTTTGCTGTACACCAGAAACTAACACAACATTGTAAATCAACTATATGTCAATAAAATAAATTTTTAGAAAGGAAATTGATCCCATTTCCAATAACATCAAAAACAAAAACATTCTTAGGAATAAATTTAACCAAAGAGGTGAAAGATCTCTATACTGAAAAATACAAAACATTGGGCTTCCCTGGTGGCGCAGTGGTTGAGAGTCCGTCTGCTGATGCAGGGGACACGGGTTCGTGCCCTGGTCCAGGAAGATCCCACATGCTGCGGAGCGGCTGGGCCCGTGAGCCATGGCTGCTGAGCCTGCGCATCCGGAGCCTGTGTTCCGCAATGCGAGAGGCCACAACAGTGAGAAGCCTGCGTACCGCAAAAACAAAAACAAAAAAAACAAACAAAAAAACCAAGACATTGATGAGAGAAACGGAAGAAGACAGAAATAAATGGAAATAAATGGAAAGATAATCCAAACTCACAGATTGGAAGAATTAATATTGTTAAAATGTCAGTATTACTAAAAGCCAATGCAATCTCTGTCAAGATTCCATTGGCGGGGAAGCTTCAAGATGGTGGAGGAGTAAGACATGGAGATCAACTTCCTCCCCCCAAATACACCAAAAATACATCTACACGTGGAACAACTCCTACAGAACACTTAGTGAATGCTAGCAGAAGACCTCAGACATCCCAAAAGGCAAGAAAATCCCCATGTACCTGCGTAGGTCAAAAGAAAAAAGAAAAAACAGAGACAAAAGAATAGGGATGGGACCTGCACCTCTGGGAGGGAGCTGTGAACGAGGAAAAGTTTCCACACACTAGGAAACCCCTTCACTGGTGGAGACGGGGGGTGGGGGTGGGGGAGCTTTGGAGCCATGGAGGAGAGTGCAGCGACAGGGGTGCAGAGAGATTCCCGCACAGAGGATAGGTGCCAACCAGCACTCAGCAACCTGAGAGGCTTGTCTGCTCACCCGCCAGGGGCTAGGAGCTGAGGCTCGGGCTTTGGAGGTCAGATCCCAGGGAGAGGGCTGGGGTTGGTTGTGTGAACACAGCCTGAAGGGGGCTCGTGTGCCACAGCTAGCTGGGAGGGAGTCCAGGAAGAAGTCTGGACCTGCCTAAGAGGCAAGAGACCATTGTTTCAGGGTGCGTGAGAAGAGGGGATTCCTTCCCTGCCTGCCCACAGAAGGCAGAGCACCACCTAAATGAGCTCCAGAGACAGGCACAAGCTGCAGTTATCAGCTCGGACCCCAGAGACAGGCATGAAATGCTAACGCTGCTGCTGCAGCCACCAAAAATCCTATGGGCAAGCACAGGTCACTATCCCCAACCCCCTGAGAGCCTGTGCAGCCCGCCACTGCCAGGGTCCCATGATCAGGGACAAGTTCCCCGGGAGAACACACGTTGCACCTCAGGCTGTTGCAATGTCACTCTGGCCTCTGCCATCGCAGGCTCACCCCACGTTCCAATTATAACTACCATACCCTCCCTCCCCCTGGCCTGAATAAGCAAGAGCCCCTTAATCAGCCGCTGCTTTAACCCCATCCTGTCTGGGCGGGAACAGATGCCTCAGGGTGACCTACATACAGAGGGGGGCCAAAACCACAGCTGAACCCCCCAGGAGCTGTGTGAACAAAGAGGATAAAGGAACATTTCTCTGTGCAGCCTCAGGAGCAGTGGATTAAATCCCCACAATCAACTTGATGTACCCAGCATCTGTGGAACACCTGAATAGACAACGAATTATACCAAAACTGAGGCAGTGGACTTTGGGAGCAACTGTAGACTTTGGGTTTGCTGTCTGAGACTGATTTGTTTCTGATTTTTATGTTTATCTTAGTTTAGTTTTAGTGATTGTTATCATTGGTGGATTTCTTTATTGGTTTTGTTGCTCTCTTCTTTTTAATTACTTTTTTAAAAGTAACTAAAAATTTTTTTATTTTAATAACTTTATTTTATTATTTTTTTCTTTCTTTCATCTTTTTTCTTTTCTCCCTTTTCTTCTGAGCTGTGTGGCTGACAGGGTCTTGGTGCTCTGGCTGGGTGTCAGGCCTGAGCCTCTGAGGTGGGAGAGCCACGTTCAGAACACTGGACCACCTGAGACCTCCTGGCCCCACATAATATCAATTGGTAAGAGTTTCCCCAAAGATCTCTGTCTCAACACTAAGACTGAGTTCCACTCAATGACCAGCAAGCTCCAGTTCTGGACACCCAATGCCAAACAACTAGCAAGACAGGAACACAACCCCACCCATTAGTAGAGAGGATGCATAAAATCATACTAACTTCACAGACAGCCCAAAACCTACCACCAGACGTGGTTCTGCCCACTAGAAAGACAAAATCCAAACCCACCCACCAGAACATAGGCACCAGTCCCCTCTAACAGGAAGCCTACACAAGCCACTAAACCAAGCTCATATACTGGGGGAAGACACCAAAAACAACAGGAACTACAAACCTGCAACCTGTGAAAACGAGACCCCCAAAACAGTAAGTTAAGCAAAATGAGAAAACAGAGAAATATGCACCAGATGAAGGAGCAAGGTAAAAACCCAGCAAACTAAACAAATGAAGACAAAATAGGCAGTCTACCTGAAAAAGAATTCAGAATGATAGAAAGGATGATCCTAAATCGTGGAAATACAATGGAGAAAATACAAGAAACATTCAACAAGGACCTAGAAGAACTAAAGAGCAAACAAACAATGATGAACACAAAAAATGAAATTAAAAATTCTCTAGATGGAATCAATAGCAGAATAACTGAGGCAGAAGAACGGATAAGTGACCTGGAAGATAAAAGAGTGGAAATAACTACTGCAGAGCAGAATAAAGAAGAAAGAAAGAAAAGAATTAAGGACAGTCTCAGAGGCCTTTGGGGCAACATTAAATGCACCAACATGCAAATTATAGGGGTCCCAGAAGAAGAAGAGGAAAAGAAAGGACCTGAGAAAATATTTGAAGAGATTATAGTTGAAAACTTCCTTTACATGGGAAAGGAAATAGTTATTCAAGTCCATGAAACACAGAGAATCCCATACAGGATAAATCCAAGGGGAAACATGCCAAGACATATTAATCAAACTATCAAATACAAAGAAAAAATATTAAAAGCAGAAAGGGAAAAACAACAAATAACATACAAGGGAATCCCCATAAGGTTAGCAGCTGATCTTTCAGCAGAAACTCTGCAAGCCAGAAGGGCGTGGCAGGACATATTTAAAGTGATGAAACAGAAAAACCTACAAGCAAGATTACTTTACCCAGCAAGGATCTCATTCAGATTCGACACAGAAATTAAAACCTTTACAGACAGGCAAAAGCTAAGAGAATTCAGCACCACCAAACCAGCTTTACAACAAATGCAAAAGGAACTTCTCTAGGCAGGAGACACAAAGAAGGAAAAGACTTACAAAAGCAAAACCAAAATAATTAAGAAAATGGTAACAGGAACATACATACTGATAATTACCTTAAATGTAAATGGATTAAATGCTCCAACCAAAAGACATAGAATGGCTGAATGGATACAAAAACAAGACCTGTATATATGCTGTCTACAAGAGACCCACTTCAGACCTAGGGACACGTACACACTGAAAGTGAGGGGATGGAAAAAGATATTCCATGCAAATGGAAATCAAAAGAAAGCTGGAGTAGCAATTCTCATATCTGAAAAAATAGACTTTAAAATCAAGACTATTACAAGAGACAAAGAAGGACACTATATAATGATCAAGGGGTCAATCCAAGAAGAAGACATAACAGTTGTAAATATTTATGCACCCAACATAAGAGCGCCTCAATACATAAGGCAAATGCTAACAGCCGTAAAAGGGGAAATCAACAGTAACACAATCATAGTAGGGCACTTTAACACCCCACTTTCACCAATAGACAGATCATCCAAAATGAAAATAAATAAGGAAACATAAGCTTTAAAGGACACATTAAACAAGATGGACTTAATTAATTAATTAATTAATTTATAGGACATTCCATCCAAAAACAACAGAATACACTTTCTTCTCAAGTGTTCATGGAACATTCTCCAGGATAGATCATGTTTTGGGTCACAAATCATGCCTTGGTAAATTTAAGAACACTGAAATCATATCAAGTATCTTTTCAGACCACAATACTATGAGACTAGATATCAATTACAGGAAAAAAAAACAGTAAAAAATACAAACACATGGAGACTAAACAATATGCTACTAAATAACCAAGAGATCACCAAAGAAATAAAAGAGGAAATCAACAAATACCTAGAAACAAATGACAATGAAAACACGATGACCCAAAGCCTATGGGATGCAGCAAAGACAGCTCTAAGAGGGAAGTTCATACCAATACAATCCTACCTCAAGAAACAAGAAAAATCTCAAATAAACAATCTAGCCTTACCCCTAAAGGAATGAGAGAAAGAAGAACAAAAAGAAAACCTCAAAGTTAGCAGAAGGAAAGAAATCATAAAGATCAGATCAGAAATAAATGAAAAAGAAATGAAGAAAACAATAGCAAATATCAATAAAACTAAAAGCTGGTTCTTTGGAAAGATAAACAAAGTTGATAAACCATTAGCCAGAGTCATCAAGGAAAAAAGAGAGAAGACTCAAATCAACAGAATTAGAAATGAAAAAGGAGAGTAACAACTGACACTGCAGAAATACAAAAGATCATGAGAGATTACTACAAGCAACTATATGATATGGCAATAAAATGGACAAGCTGGAAGAAATGGACAAATTCTTAGAAAAGCACAAGCTTCCAAGACTGAACCAGGAAGAAATACAAAATATAAACAGACCAGTCACAAGCACTGAAATTGTAACTGTGATTAAAAATCTTCCAGCAAATAAAAGCCCAGGACCAGATGGCTTCACAGGCGAATTTTATCAAACATTTAGAGAAGAGCTAACACCTATCTTTCCCAAACTCTTCCAAAAGATAGCAGAGGGAGGAACACTCCCAAACTCATTCTACGAGGCCACAATTACCCTGATACCAAAACCAGACAAAGATGTCACAAAAAAAGAAAACTTCAGGCCAATATCACTGATGAACATAGATGCAAAAATCCTCAACAAAATACTAGCAAACAGAATCCAACCGCACATTAAAAGGATCATACACCATGATCAAGTGGGGTTTATCCCAGGGATGCAAGGATTTTTCAACATACACAAATCAATCAATGTGATACACCATATTAACAAATTGAAGGAGAAAAACCATATGATCATCTCAACAGATGCAGGAAAATCTTTTGATAAAATTCAACACCCATTTATGATAAAAACTCTCCAGAAAGTAGGCATAGAGGGAACCTACCTCAACATAATAAAGGCCATATATGACAAACTCAAAAGGCAACATCATTCTCAATGTTGAAAAACTGAAACCATTTCCACTAACATCAGGAACAAGAGAAGGCTGCCCACTCTCATCACTACTATTCAACATAATTTGGGAAGTTTTAGCCACAGCAATCAGAGAAGAAAAAAAATAATAAAAGGAATCCAAATTGGAAAAGAAGTAAAACTGTCACTGTTTGCAGATGATATGATACTATACATGGAGAATCCTAAAGATGTTACCAGAAAACTACCAGAGTTAGTCAATGAATTTGGTAAAGTAGCAGGATACAAAAATAATGCACAGAAATCTCTTGAATTCCTATAAACTAATGATGAAAAATTTGAAAGAGAAATTAAGGAAATACTCCCATTTACCACTGCAACAAAAAGTATAAATACCTAGGAATAAACCTACCTAAGGAGACAAAAGACCTGTAGGCAGAAAACTATAAGACACTGATGAAAGAAATTAAAGATGATACAAACAGATGGAGAGATATGCCATGTTCATGGATTGGAAGAATCAACATTGTGAAAATGACTATACTACCCAAAGCCATCTACAGATTCAATGCAATCCCTATCAAACTACCAATGGCATTTTTCACAGAACTAGAACAAAAAATTTCACAATGTGTATGTAAACACAAAATAACCTGAACAGCCAAAACAATCTTGAGAAAGAAAAACGGAGCTGGATGTATCAGGCTCCCTGACTTCAGACTATACTTCAAAGCTACAGTAATCAAGACAGCATAGTACTGGCACAAAAACAGAAATATAGATCAATGGAACAGGATAGTCCAGAGATAAACCCATGCACATATGGCCACCTTTGATAAAGGAAGTAAGAATATAGAATGGAGAAAAGACAGCCTCTTCAGTAAGTGGTGCTGGGAAAACTGGACAGCTACATGTAAAAGAATGAAATTAGAAAACCCCCTAACACCATACACAAAAATAAACTAAAAAAAAAAATGGGTTAAAGACCTAAACATAAGGCCAGACGCTATCAAACTCTTAGAGGAAAACATAGGCAGAACACTCTATGACATAAATCACAGCAAGATCCTTTTTGACCCACCTCCTAGAGAAATGGAAATAAAAACAAAAATAAACAAATGGGTCCTAATGAAACTGAAAAACTTTTGCACAGCAAAGGAAACCATAAACAAGATGAAAAGACAAACCTCGGAATGGGAGAAAATATTTGCAAATGAAGCAACTGACAAAGGATTAATCTCCAAAATATAGAAGCAGCTCATGCAGCTCAGTATCAAAAAACAAACAACCCAATCCAAAAATGGGCAGAAGACCTACATAGACATTTTTCCAAAGAAGATATATAGATTGCCAATAAACATATGAAAGGATGCTCAACATTACTCTAATCACTAGAGAAATGCAAATCAAAACTACAATGAGGTATCACCTCACACCAGTCAGAATGGCCATCATCAAAAAATCTACAAAGAATAACTGCTAGAGAGGGTGTGGAGAAAAGGGAACCCTCTTGCACTGTTGGTGGGAATGTAAATTGATACATGCACTATGGAGAACAATATGGAGATTCCTTAAAAAACTAAAAATAGAACTACCATATGACCCAGCAATCCCACTACTGGGCATACACCCTGAGAAAACCATAATTCAAAAAGTCACGTACCACAATGTTCATTGCAGCACTATTTACAATAGCCAGGACATGAGAGCAACCGAAGTGTCCATCGACAGATGAATGGATAAAGAAGATGTGGCACGTACATACAATGGAATATTACTCAGCTATAAAAAGAAATGAAAGTGAGTTATTTGTAGTGAGGTGGGTGGACCTAGAGTCTCTCATACAGAGTGAAGTAAGTCAGAAACAGAAAAAAAATACCATATGCTAACACATATGTATATGGAATGTTAAAAAAAAAAAAGGTTCTGACGAACCTAGGGGCAGGACAGGAATAAAGACGCAAACATAGAGAATCGACCTGAGGACGGGGTGGGGGGCAGAAAGGCTAAGCTGGGATGAAGTGAGAGAGTAGCACTGACATATATACACTACCAAATGTAAAATAGATTCCTAGTGGGATGTAACTGCATCGCACAGGGAGATCAGCTCAGTGCTTTTTTGACCACCTGGAGGGGTGGGGCAGGGAGGTTGTGGGAGGGAGAAACAAGAGGGAGGGGATATGGGGATATATGTATACATATACCTGATTCACTTTGTTATACAGCAGAAACTAACACAACATTGTAAAGCAATTATACTCCAATAAAGATATTAAAAAAATATATATTCCATTGACAGTTTTTACAGAAGTAGAAAAAACACTCCTAAAATTTATATGGAACCACAAAAACCCCAAATAGCCTAAACAATCTTGAGAAGAACAAAGTGGTAGCCATCTCACATCCTGATTTCAAGTTATATTATAATGTTTTATTAATCAAAACATTATGGTATGGACGTCAAAAAGACACATAGACCAATGGAACAGAATCAAGAGCCCAGAAATAAAACCATCATATACAGTCAAATGAGATTTGACAATGGATCCAAGCATACTCTGTGGAGAAAAGACAATCTCTTCAGTCAATGTGCTGGGGAAATTGGATATTCACAATTAAAAGAATGAAACTGGACACTTATCTTACACCATTCCCCCAAATTAACTTGAGATAGATTAAAGACTTCAATATAAGATGGAAAACCATAAAACTCCTAGAAAAAATCATGGGATAAAAGCTCCTTGATATGCATAAAGAAATTGTGCTATATATATACCCACTGGATATTATTCAGCCATAAAAAAGAAGAAACTAGTGTCTTTTTGGCAACATGAATGGACCTCGAAGGCATTATGCTAAGTGTGATAAGTCAGAAAGAGAAAAACAAGTACTCTATGATCTCACTTTATGAGAAATCTAAAAAACAGAAACAAAAAACCCACCAAATCATAGAAAAAGAGATAAGGTTTATGGTTACCAGAGGCAGGATTTGGAGGAGGGGAAACTGGAGGAAGGTAGTCAAATGGTACAAACTTTTGGTTATAAGATAATTAAGTACCAGGGACATAATGTACATTATTACTATAGCCAACACTGTGTGGTATATATGAACATTGTTAAGGGAGTGTATCCTAAGAGTTCTCATTAAAAGGAAAAAAACATTTTTTTCTTTTTTGTTTTTGTATCTATGAGATGATAGCTGATAACTAAACTTATGTGATAATCATTTTACAATATACATAAGTCAAATCTTTATGCTGTATACATTAAACAGCGCTTTATGTCAATTATATATCTATAATACTGAGGAAAAAGGAGAAAAAATATTGAATAACTGCCCAAAATCCTCAAAATTATATTAAATATGCTTAAAAAGCTAAAGTAGAACATGAACAAGGGACTAAAGGAAATCAGAAAATAATTAACATAATAAAAATATCAACAAACAGAGCGAAATTATCAAAAGGAAACAAAAATATTCTGGCCTGAAAAATACAATAACTGAATTGAAAAATACAGAAGGGTTTAATCTGTTTACCCAAACATGCAAACGGAAGGATCAGCAAATTTTAAGACAGGTCATTTGAAATGATCAATTCTGGGGAGGAAAAAAAAAGGTAGGAAAATAAACAGGGCTTGTGGGATACCATCAAACAGCTCAATATTCACATTATAGGAGTAGACAAATAAAAGAAAGACAGAATGGGACAAAGATTTAATTTGAGAAAATAGCTGAGAACTTCCAAACTTGAGGAAATACATGGAGATACAAATAAAAGAAGATAAAAGACCTCGAAGTAGGAAAAAACCTATTACAGTCAAACTGTTGCAAATCAACAACAAAGAAAAAAATCTTGAAAGTAACAAGAGAAAAGTGACTCTTCACAGATAAGAGATCCTCTGTAAGAGCATAAGCAGATTTCTTGACAGAAACCTTGCAGGCTAGAAGGCATTAGGATGATAAATTTAAAATGCCAAAAAAAACAACCCACAAACAAACAAACAAACAGTAGAGTCTACCAAGAATTCTATATGCAGTAAAACTATCCTCCAAAAATCAAGGAGAAATTATGACATTCTGAAATAAACCAAAGCTACGGAGTTCATCACCGTCAGATCTGCACTACAGGATATGCTAAAGGGAGTTCTTCAACTTGAAATGAAAGGATAACAGACAATAACTTGAAGACATGAAAATATAAAGTTCTCTAGTAAAAGTAAATACATGAACAAAGATAAAACCAGTATTTTTAAACAGAATTTAAAAGATAAAAACATAAGAATTGGGCTTCCCTGGTGGCGCGGTTGTTGAGAGTCCGCCTGCCGATGCAGGGGACACGGGTTTGTGCCCCGGTCCGGGAAGATCCCACATGCCGCGGAGTGGCTGGGCCCGTGAGCCATGGCTGCTGAGCCTGCGCGTCCAGAGCCTGTGCTCCGCAATGGGAGAGGCCACAACAGTGAGAGGCCTGGCCCTTGTACGGCAAAAAAAAAAAAAAAAAAAAAAAAAACCATAAAAATTATATCTATGTTAATGGGTAATGACATATAAAGATGTAATTTGTGATCAATAGCACAAAACTGGGTGGGGGTAGCTCTAAAGCAGTAGAGCCTTTTTCCTCTCTCTTTAATGGGATATAGTTGACAAACAAAGGAATAGAATTTTTGTATGCAACTGAACTTAAGTTGTTATTTGTTTCAAATATATTACTGTAACTTTATAATCCCCAGTATAACTGCAAAGAAAATATCTATAGTATGTACACAGAAAGGAAATGAAAAGGGTATTAAGATGCATCACCACAAAAATCAACAAAACACAAAAGGCAGTATGGAAGGAAATAAACAAAAAACCTATAAGACAAACAAAACAAGTAATAAAATGATAATAATAAGTCTTTTACATAATTCAGTAATTACTTTAAATGTAAGTAGATTAACTCCCCAATCAAAAGACATAGATTGGCAAAATGGATTAAAGAAAAAGACCAACTATGTGTTGTCTACAGGAGACTCAATTTAGATCTAAGGACACACAGATTGAAAGTGAAAGTATAGAAAAAGATACTCCATGCAAAAAGTAGCCAAAATAGAGTAAGAATGGCTATAATAGAATCAGACAATATAGTTTGTCAAAAACTGTTATAAGAGACAAAGAATTTATATAACCATAAAAGAATTGATTCATCAAAAAGGTCTAACAATTATAAATATTTTTACACGGAACCTTAGAGCTTCTAAAAACATGAAGCAAACTTTCAGAATCTAAGGGAGAAAATATTAACACAACAATAGCAACACAATAATAGTAGGAGATTTCATAACTGCACATTTAATAATAGATAGAACAGTGAAACAGATCCTTAAGTAAATAGATGACTTGAACAACACTGCAGGCCAATTTGACCTAACAGACATATACAGAACACTTCATCAAACAACAACAGAACATATATTCTTCTCAAATACACATGAAACATTCTTCTAGGATAGGCCACAAGTTAGGCCAGAAATCAAATTAACAAATATTGAGATTATTCAAAGTATCTTATCAAAGATACAATAAAATGAAAAAGAAGTCACTAGCAGAAGGGAAACTGGGAAATTCATATATATGTGGAAATTAAATAACACACCCTTAAACAACAAGTAGGTCAAAGAAGAATTCACAAATTACAAAAGACCATAAGACAAATGAAAATCAAAACACAGCAT
>RJWK010012228.1:17583-33232 GCA_004363435.1 Platanista minor
ATACAAAAGGGTCTTCAACTGTTTCTTAAAATGCAAATATTAATAATAAAATGTGAATATTTGTTAAATTTAGGCAGTGTCTTTAAAAGTGTTTTTAGATATTTATCTGTAACCATTGTTTAAATGTTTCATATTAAAAAAGGAGATAGATCTTTATATTAAGAGAAAGTTATCTACAAGATTTACTGCAAGCCATCACACTTTTATAGCTGGCTTGCACTGGTGCTGTTAAATAAATTAAATGTATGCTTGTGTACAGAAAAATTCAAGAAGATCACCCAGGAAACTGTTATTAGTCCTTGCCCCTGGGATAGGAAAGAACCTTAATTAACTTCATTGTATAACATTTAGTAATAACCGAATATTTCTTTTCAGTGATACTTATTAATGAATAGCATAATTAAATGAGTGGTTTAGATTATATGATCTTTAAGGTATTTACAGGTTCTAAAATGCTATTTAGTCATATAATTTTCCAGAAAGGACTTTATTCTAAGAACTGAAGACATAATTTTGAGATTACACATATTTTGAGTTGGAACATTTTATTAAAACTACCCTATGGGAAAAGCATAAATATTATCTTCATCCTTTAATAAGCATTATGTCTGTACACCAGTCCATTTTAAAGTTACTAAATATTAACATATAGCATTGTGTTGCTATTGCACTGCATTTTCCCCCCAGTTTTATTGAGAAGTAATTGATATACATCACTGTATAAATTTAAGGCGTACAGCATGATGGTTTGATTTATATATATTGTGAAATAATTACAATAGGTTCAGCTAACATCTATCATTTCATATAGATAAAATAAAATGAAGAAAAAAGAAATTAGGACTTACTCTCTTAAAAATTTTCCTATATATCATACAGCAGTGTTAACTATACCATCATGTTGTACATTACGTCCCTAGCACTTATTTCTCCTATAACTGGTAATTTGCACCTTTGGACCACCTTCATTCAATTCCCCCTCCTCCACCCTCCACTTATGGTAACCACAAGCAGTCTGATCTCTTTTTTTTAAAAAAACACTTATTTATTTATTTATTTGGCTGTGCCAGGTCTTACTTGTGGCATGCAGGATCTTTAGTTGCAGCATGCAGGATCTAGTTCCCTGACCAGGGATCGAACCAGGCCCCCTGCACTGGGAGTGTGTAATTTTAACCACTGGACCACCAGGGAAGTCCCAGTCTGATCTCTTTTTCTATGAGCTTGGTATTTTATTTTTTAAGATTCCACTTGTAAGTGATATCATACACTATTTGTTTTTCTCTATCTGATTTATTTCACTTAGCATAATGCCTTCCAGGTCTAACCATGTTGTTATAAATGGTAGCATTTCCTCATTTTTATGGATGAATAATATTCAATTGTGTGTGTGTGTGAGTTTGTGTGTGTGTGTGTGTGTCTCTCACAACTTCCTTATCCATTCATCAATCAGTGGACACTACGTTGTTTCCATATCTTGGCTATTGTAAATGCTGTGAATATGGATTGCAGATATCTTTTCAAACTAGTGTTTTCATTTCCTTTGGATATATTCCCAGAGATGGAATTGCTGAATCATATGGTAATTCTACTTTCAATATTTTAAGGATCCTCCATACTGCTTTCCATAGTGGCTGTGCCAATTTACAATCCCACCAGTGTGCACAAGAGTTCCTATTTCTCCACATCCATGCCAGCATTTGTTAGCTCTTGTCTTTTTGATGGTCATTCTAACAGGTATGGGGTGATATCTTATTGTGGCTTTAATTTGCATTTTCCTAATAACTATTTTGTTGAGCATCTTATCACGTACCCATTGGCCTTTCTTACATCTTCTTTGAAAAACTGTCTATTCAGTGCCCCTGACCATTGTTTACTGAGTATTGTTTTATTTTCATGGGTTTGTCAATGTTCCTTTTGTTATTACTTTCCAGTTTCATGCCATTGTGGTCTGAGAAGATATTTTGTATGATTTCAATCTTCCTGAATTTGCTAAGAATGGTTTTGTGGCCTAACATTTGGTCTATCCTAGAAAATATTCCACTTGAGAAGAATGTGTATTGTGCTGTTGTTGGATAGGATGTTCTGTATATGTCTATCAGGGCTATTTAGTCTATAATATTACTCAAATCTCCTATTTCCTTATTGTTTCTCTGTCTGAATGATCTATCCATTGTTCAGAATGGGGTATTAAAGTCCCCAACCATTGTTGTATTACTGTTTGTTTCTCCTTTTAGCTGTTAGCTTTTACTTTCTTTAGGTCCTCCAATGTTGGGCACACAAATATTTACAACTGTTTTATCCTCTAGATGGATTGACCCTCTAATCATTATGTAATGACCTTCTTTGTCTATTTTTACCATTTTTAGTTTAAAGTCTATTTTGTCTGATATAAGTATAGACACCCATGTTTGTTCGCTTGTTTTTGGTTACCATTTGCTTGAAACGACTTTTCCCATCCCTTCAGTCTCAGTCTATGTGTGTCTTTAAGGCTAAATTGAGTCTCTTGTAGGCAGCATATCATTGGATCTTGTTTTTATCCTTTCAGCCATCCTAAGTCTTTTGATTAGAGAATTTGATCCATACTCCAGTTATGTTTAAAGAAATTATGGATAGGTGAGGACTTAAAATTGCCACTTTGTTATGCGGAGCACAGGCTCCGGACGCGCAGGCCCAGCGGCCACGGCTCACGGGCCCAGCCGCTCCGCGGCACGTGGGATCTTCCCGGACCGGGGCACGAACCCGCGTCCCCTGCATCGGCAGGCGGACTCTCAACCACTGCGCCACCAGGGAAGCCCTTCTGGTTGGTTTTGTAGATCCACTGTTCCTTGTTTCTTACCCTGCTGTCTTTTATTGTGTTTTGATATCAGTGTGTTTTGACCCCTTTACAATGTTCTTCTGAATAATCACTACATATTTTCCCTTGTGGTTACCATGAGGCTTACATAAACTACCTTAAAACAGTAAAACCCTATTTTTTAACCTGATAATTTAACTTCAACAGAATTCCTAAACTTTACACTTTTACTTCTCCTCTCTGTGCATGGATTTTTGTGAATAAAGTTACTGACCTTGGTATCAACATTTTAAAATCTTAAAATATTACTGGAGAATATATAATAATTCATTTACAGAAATTTCATATAATCTTAATTTATAACACACATCCTGTTTCTACCATAACAGATTTAGTTTTCTGTTCCAGGTTATATTTAAAAATACTTAAATTGTTCTTTCTATTTTAGAACCAAGGTAGACTTGCATTCTGATTTGGCTTGCCTCATATATTAACTATATATCTGACAAAAGCCTTAAATTAAGGCTTATGTATTTTTTCACTATTTAAACTTTGATGACCTCTTATTCAGTTTAACAATTTACCAGGCAACTGGCTAGATGTGGGGAGAGAGAGAAGACTAAAACATGGGGGTTTTAATCTAAATTGTCATGTGCACAAATCACTTATACAAGGTATACTTTGGGATTAGCACTATAATGGAATGTTAAAAATACTATAATGGTGCTCAAAGGATAGAAATACTTCAGAGGAGGAAGGTCACAGAAGAGATAGCATTTGAACAGGCCACGAAAGATGAAAAACTTAATAATGCCCTTATATTGTTTCCTTTAAAATTACTCTTCTTTTCTGGGAAATGCTCAGAAGTTACTGCTTTTAATGCAGTTATTGACATTTTTCTATTTTTCTACCTAAAGACAAACGATTTTTGTTTAAATGTGTGCACTGCCAAAAAATGTAGTTATCATGAAGTGTTAAAGCATTATATATGTAATGATATATTTATTAACATCATGTAAAGTAATTTTATTTTATGTCTTCTCAAGAGACTTATTCAACAGAAAAGTCCAGACTATATCACTGATTCACTAAAGGATGGACTAGATAAAATTATACCTATAATGTTTCTTATTCAATATGTGTAATAAAGTATCAGATGGCCTAGATCATTACAGTAATGAGAATTTAAAACACAACATATTCATTGCTTAAAAGGTCAGAGGTGGTTAGGTAATAACAGCAGCAACAACAATAAGTCATAATACTTTGAAATTTGTATCAAAAAAAATTCCCCAAGAGAAACCTCCCAAACTTGCAGTGTGGAGGTCAGGGGAAGAACTGATGGCAGAGATGGGAGTCATGGTTTTAAATCCCAGATCTACTACCTAACCTCTTAGCACCTCTGCTTTCTAAGCTGTCCAAATGGTATGACCTGGACCATATGCTGTAAGCATCAACTCTCTTTGTTGAATGTGCTTTAAAAAATATAAATAATTACCAGATGTAGCTGTTATTAGTTAGGTGTGACAAACTAGTGGAAGCTTTCCAAGCACATCGTGGAGAAGGGAAGTTGGAGACAGCATATGATGTATCTAATTAGGACTTTCCTTCATATTCTTATTTTTACTATTGGATTGACAAAATTTTGCTGAGAAATAGTTGAGGAGTCCCCTTTACACAGCCAACTAGCTGCATGACCGCGGAAGTTTTCTTCTATCCCACTCAGACTTTGTTTCCTCATCTGTAAAGGAGAGATCTTGATAGTACCTCTCTTCTAAAGTATTTTGAAGATTAAATAAATACCACATGTGAAGTACTTGGCACAATGCCTTGCATGTAGTAAGTTCCCATTAAATGACAGTTCTTGTTATTATATTCTTCCTATTCTCAGAGCAATGAGAGAGTACTAATACATTATATAAGTTCTAATGGGAACACCAACTTTCCAATTTTTGAATCTACTCCTGAGGATCTATACAAAGGTGTTTTGAAGTTTGGAGTTATAATTATTAAAGACTTTTTCTGGAATTATGCATTATTTCTTAACAGCTTATTAAAATCTCAAAAGTCTGTGTATGTATTTGTTCTCCTTGAAACAATTCTTGCCCTCTTCAATCCCAATTCACAAGTATGTGAATCCTTGGAATGTCAGTAGAAGCACCACCTTTGCTCTTACATATGGTTTGAAGAAGTATTTAGATAACAGTCCTGACTGACAGAATAACAAAATAAAGAAAAGAAAGGCCTATTGAAGGTTAACCAAGCTGTAACTATTCCAAAAGAAATAAAGTTAGTTCACTAAATGTCATACCATGGGCCAAAATAAATCCCACCAGGGAGAAGAGTTTTTTTAAAAAAAACAAAAAAACTCAGGGTGCTAAAGGATTTTCAAAACCTAAAAGGCAAATGAAGAATCCCTTAAGGAAAGGATTGATAGATTTAATTTCTTTCAGTCAAAAAAACAACATAAATAAAACTAAAAGGAAAGCAACAAACTTAGTAAAAATATGTGCAATATAAATGACAGATTTATGGTTTTAATTATAGCAGGAAATAATCAGAGTTGTGGGCAAGGATATATGTGAAAAGATTTTACAATAGTGATAAATTGTATAATTCAGTTTATAAAATGGGGATAGTTTATGGAATGGGTAAAAAATGAACGGTGTACACTTATTAAAAATTAGATTATAAAAGAATACTTTAAAATAGTACACTTAAAATAGTTATAAATAAAATACTTAAAAATACTTAGACAATGTTCACATTTAATTAAATGAAAATTGTAATACAGGATGTTTAATATAATACAAACTAAATAAGTGTATATTTTGAGCAAATATGATTAACTTTGGAAGATGTGATTATGGGTATTTTGAATTTTCTTTTGCTTTTGTATATTTTACAAAATTTAAACATATGTACATTTTAACTGAAATCACAACAAATGGTATTTTAAAAACATATCATAATCAGATTAGAAGTAAATGAAAACTATTGCAACGTATCTCACAAGAAGTTAACATTATTACCTTGATGCTGTCTCCTCTTTTCTAAGCTAAATCTTACCTTTATGCTATTAATTGCAAACACCGAACAGAGAAGCCACGGATTCATTTAATAATGTATAACACAGAAAAAATTAAGTGGAGTTGATGTAAATGTCCAACCATGGGGTTAAAAAATTATTTATAAGATTTATAAGATAAAATGATGTGCATCCATTAAATAAGTATGTTTTAAAGAATAATGATCAAAGCAAATTGCATAGTAGGCTGTTCAAAATGATCCCAACTAATACCTTTGTTCAAATATCACCTTTTCAATAGGGCCTCCTCTAGCCATTACATTTAAAACCACAATCCCAACCCATCTATATGCTGCCTACAGATGCACACTTCAGATATAAGGACACACACAGCTTGAAAGTGAAAGGCTGGATAAAGAAATTCCATGTAAACGGAAACCAAAAGAAAGCTGGAGTAGCAATACTTATGTCAGACAAAATTGACTTTAAAACAAAGACAGTAATAAATGACAAAAAAGGTCAGCACATAAAGTGGTCAATCCAACAAGAGGATATAACATTTGTAATATTTATGCACCAAACATAGGAGCACCTAAATATATAAATATTAACAGACCTAAAGGGAGACATAGACAACAATACAATAATAGCAAGGGATTGTAATACCCCGCTTACATGAATTATATAATAATAGATATTATACAGATTGAAAATCAGTAAGAAAACATTGGCCTTAAATGACATGTGAGATCAGATAGACTTAACGAATATATATAGAACATTTCACCCCAAAGTAACAGAATACATTCTTCTCAAGTGCACATGGAACATTCTCTAGGATATATCATATGTTAGGCCACAAAATAAGTCTTAATAAATTTAAGAAAACTGAAATCATATTGAGCACCTTTTCCAACCACAATGTATAAAACTAGAAATCAAATACAAGAAGAAAACAGGAAAATTAATAAATATGTGGATATTAAACAACATACTGCTGAACAACCAATGGGTCAAAAAGAAAAAATCAAGAGAAATAAAAAAATACCTTGAGACAAATGAAAATGTAACATACCAAAATTTATGTGATGTAGCATAAGCAGGTCTAAAAGAGAATGTCATAGTGATAAATGACTATATCAGGAAACAAGAAAAGTCTCAATTCAACAACCTACCTTTATATCTCAAGGAACTATGTAAAGAAGAAAAAACAAAGCCCAAATCTTTAGAAGAAGGAAGAAAAGGAAGGAAAGGAAAGGAAGGAAGGTAGAAGGAAAGAAAGAAGGAAGGTAGAAGGAAGGAAATAACAAAGATCAGAGTGGAAGTAACTGAAATAGAGACTAAAAAGACATTAGAAAAGATAAATGAAACTAAGAACTGGTTCTTTGAAAAGATAAACAAAGTTGACAAACCTTAGCTAGATTCACCAAGGGAAAAAAAAAAGAGAACTCAAAATAAGAAATGAAAGAGGAGACTTCACAACAGATACCACAGAAATACAAAGGATCATAAGAGACTACTAAGAACAATTATACAGCAACAAATTTGACACTCTAGGAGAAATGGATAAATTTCTAGAAACATACAACCTACCAAGAGTGAATCATGAAGGAAAAGAAAATCTGAACTAGTCAGGAGATTGAATCAGTAATCAAAAACGCCCAATAAATGAAAGTCCAGGACCAGATGGCTTCACTGGTGAATGCTACCAAACATTCAAAATCCTCAAACTCTTCCAAAAAAAGATAACACTTCCAAACTCCTTTTATGAGGCCAGCATTACCCTGACACCATAACCAAACAAGGATGCCACAAGAATAGAAAATTGTAGGTCAACATCCCTGACAAGCAGATGCAAAAATCTTCAACGAAGTATTAGCAAACTGAATTCAACAATACACTAAAAGGATCATACAGCACTGTCAAGTGGGTGCAAGGATGGTTCAACAACTGCAAATCAATCAGTATGATACACATTAACAAAATGAAGGATGAAAATCATATGAACTTCTTAATAGATGCAGCAAAAGCATTTGACAAAATTCAATAGCCACTTATGATTAAAAACTCTCAACAAAGTGGATATAGAGGGAAATTACCTCAGTCTAATAAAGGCCATCCATGACAAGCTAACATCATACTTTATTGCAAAAGCTGAAATCTTTTTCTCTAAGATCAGAAATGAGACAAGGATACCTACCTTCACCAGTTTCATTCAACATAGCATTGCAAGTCCTAGCCAAATCAATTAGTGAAGAAAAAGAAATAAAAGGCATCCAAATCAGAAAGGAAAAATAAAAATGCCATTCTTTGCAGATGACATAATAGAAAAACCAAAAGACTGTTAGGACTAATCAACAAATTCAGTAAAGTTGCAGAAGAAAATCAATATACAGAAATATGTTGCATTTCTATACACTAATAATGAACTATCAGAAAGACAAATTAAGAAAACAGTTCCATTTACAATACATTAAAACGAATAAAATATCTACTGATAAATTTAACCAAGGAGGTGAAAGACTTGTACACTGAAAACTATGACAGTGATGAAAGAAATCAAGGAAGACACAAATAAATGGAAAAATATTCCATGTTCATGTATTGGAAGAATAAATATTGTAAAAATGTCCATACTACCCAAGGCTATCTACAGATTCAGTGCAATCCCAATCAAAATACCCATGGCGTTTTTCACAGAAATAGAACAAACATCCTTAAAATTTGTATGCAAACACAGAAGACCTCAAATAGTCAAAGCAATTTTGAAAAAGAACAACAAACTTGGAGGATCAGGCGCTCTGATTTCAAACTATATTACAAAGCTCTAATAATCAAAATAGTATGGCATTGGCCTAAAAACACATAGATCAATGGAACAGAATAGAAAAACCCAGAAATAAACTCATGAATATATAGTCAATTAATTTACGACAAAGGTGTCAAGAATATACAATGGGGAAAAGACAGTTTCTTCAACAAATGGTGTTGGGAAAATTGGACAGTCACATGCAAAAAAAAAAAAAAAAAAAAGAACTGGTCCATATTTTTATACCATACACAAAAGTTAACTCAAAATGAATAAAAGACTTGAATGTAAGACCTGAAACCATAAAACATCTAGAAGAAAACATATGTGGTAACTGCCTAAATTTGGTCTTGGCACTGAGTTTTTTGGATCTGATACCAAAAACAAAGGCAACCAAAGTAAAAAAAAAACAAGTGGGGTGACAATATAAAAAGCTTCTGCATGGCAAAGGAAACCATCAAAAATGTGTAAATACAACCTACAGAATGGGATAAGAAATTTGCAAATCATATATCTGATAAGGGGCTAATATCTAAGATATATAAAGAACTCATACAACTCAAAAGCAAAATCTAGAGCAAAAACCCCTCAATTCAACTGAAAAATGGGCAATGGATCCTAATAGACATTTTTTTTCCCAAAGAAGACAGAGAGGGCCAATAGGTACATGAGAAGATGCTCAGTATTGCTAATCATTGGGGAAATGCAAACCAAAACCACACTGAGGTACCATTTCACACCTATTAGAATGGCTGTTATCAAGAAGACAAAAAGTAAGTGTTGGCGAGGATGTAGAAAAACTGGAACTCTTGTGCACTGTTGGTGGAAATGTAAATTGGTGTAATCCCTATGGAAAAAAGTATGGTGCTTTCTCAAAAAATTAAACACTAGAACTATCATATGATCCAGTAATTCTATTTTCAAGTATTTATCTGAAGAAAACAACAACACTCACTTGAAAAGATATATGCACTGCCATGTTCAGTGCAGCATTATTTACAATAGCCAATATGTGGAAACAACCTAAGAGTCCACTGACAGATGAATGGATAAAGAAATTGTGAGATCTATATCTATATATATATATATATATATATATGAATATTATTCAGCCATAAAAAGAATGAAATCTTGCTATTTGGGACAACATAGATAGACTTGAGGGCATCATGCTAAGAGAAATAAGTTAGATAGAGAAAGACAAATACCATATGATCTCACATATGGATCCTAAAAAAGCAAAACCAAACAACACTGAACTCACAGATACAGAGAACATACTGGTGGTTGCCAGAGGTGGGGGGGCAGGTAAGGGCTGGTTAACATGGGTGAAGGGGGTCATAAGGTACAAATTGTTACAAATTTACAGTTATAAAGCAAGTAAGTCATGGGGATGTAATGTTTAGCATGGTGACTATGCTAATAATACTAATTGCATATCTGAAGGTTGCTAAGAAAGTAAATCTTAAAAGTTCTCATCACAAGAAAAAATTTTTATAATTATGTATGATGACAGATGTTAATTTCTTGTGGAGGTCATTTTGTAATACATAGAAATATAGAATCATAACATTGCATACTTCAAACTAATATGTTATTTGTCAATTATACCTGAAGGAAAAATAAGGATTCCATTGACAAAATAAAACTATTTGTCTACCCTATTTAAAAAAAAATCACAACCTCCTCCACTCTGTCCCAGCATCTCTGACCCCATTACTCAACCTGCAATACTTTTTTGCATACACTTAACACCTTCTACCATACCACATACTTTTCCTTTATGATGATTGTTTATTATCTTTTTTCTACATAGAATGTTGGTAGAGTCCCAATGAGAATTCGTTGAATAAATGAATGAATGACTGTATGCGGACAGATACATTAAAAAAAGAAAAATACACCAAAATGCTAACTGTGGCTCTTTTTTAGATAGTGTGATTATTATCTTCTTTACACTTCCCTAGATTGTACAAATGGATAACTTTTATAAGGAAAACTAGTGTGTGTATGCATGTGTATGTTTGTAGAATTTTAAATTAGATCTCTAGGTATATCTCTACCCCTGAATCACACTAGGTATTCTACATTTTCAAAGACTCCCTGGAGAAACGATTTTACAATCTTTCTCATCAACTTATGCCAGGGTTTAACATCTCTGAGAGTCATGAAATATTTCTATCTGATTTACTTCCGATTGCCACTTGGCAAGGTTAAATGGTGCCAGGCATTAAGCATGTGTTGAAGACAAGAAAAAAGGAGCAGGAGAGAGACACATTTTTTTTTTTTTTACAGTGATTGAATAATGACAATTATGGAGAGAGACGAGAAGGAAAGGCATAACAATTATAAGTTGCAAACATTTATTGATCCTCTTTTATGTGCTAGCACCCTATAACTGGGTGCTATGGTTTGCATAAAGGTGATTGTAACAGAGTGCCTGCCCTCAAGGAATTTATAATATAGCAGGGGAGCTCTAGGTCTAGCGATTATGCCTTGTCTCCCCCCGTATCCTCAGCAGGCTTTTTTTTTTTTTTTTTAATATAGGCATTCTGCTTAACTGCATTAAGTGGGCAGCTGCCAGGGATGGATGCTAGACAGCTACTGTAACAAGCATTTGACTATTTTCAATTATCCTTCTGTGGATTATCTCCCATATGTATTATCTGAAGCTTTATTTTATTGGATGGTATCTTTTTGTCTCATTTTAATCCTTGACTAGCTTTTCCTTAGCACAAGTATGACACATGCTTGGAAGATTTCAAAATAACCCTAAGAATGGTCTAGGTGAAACAAACAGGTAAACCTGGAATAGGAAAGAGAATCACATTAGAATTCCAGAGCCAAGCACAAAGGATTTACAGATTTGATGTTTGAGGCATTGGTCCTAGGGTGTCTCTTTTTCTTGCCAGGAAATGGAGAATAGTGTGCAGGGCTGGTATCAATTCTTCCTGTTTTCTACCTCCTGGGAGATGACAAAAAGTAAGCTGGTCACTGTCTGTCACAGAATGTTTTTGATAAGCAACCTTCGATAGTTTTCTTCAAAGAACCCAATTTCTTTGACTTTCCCTCCTGAGTCTTTATTTTCTAGTTCTTCATGCCCTCCTGAAGCTATGGGGCCCTGTCTCAACATCGGTGTTACAGGTAGTGTTTGAATTCTATCAGATCTGAGAGTAATTGTGTCTTGGCTTGATTTTGAATTGTACTTCCGTTCTTACATCCAGATAAAATGCATTTCCTTAGGCACCAGTGTTACCAGTATTACCGCTGAACACACCTTTGAGTCATGTGGACCCTGACCAGAAATACCATACTCAGAGTGCTCTCCACATGTTGCTTTGTTCGTCCTTTGCACTGTTGAGCCACTCTGGTTTGGTGGAATAACTGTGGGAACTGAAATCAGGAGATCTGGGTTCAGGTCCCAGACTTACTACTTCTGGTCCATGGCCTTGGTTAAATTAAGTCTCTAAACTACCCAAGTTGGTTGTGAGCATTAAACACAGGAGCAAAAGTGAAAATGCTTTGCAAACTGGAATCTATATCATCAAGACCCACCTTCTGCTCTACCTATTTATTTTTTGGTAGCAACTTTCTTGAATCCTCCCCCCACCCCTTGCTCCTTGCCATCAACAGGCATTTCCTTTGTACACAATACTCCACTAGCCCCTTTTTACCTAGTTAATGCCCACTCTGCCTTCAGGTGCCATCTTAACTGTCTCTACACCAAGAAGCCTCCCCTGGGTAATTTCCTCTTAAAATAGGCTTAAGAATACCATGAATCTCTCCTCCACAGCACTTGGAAGTTATAATTTTCGACAAGTTATCATTTGGTCTACAAGATTATTTGATTATTGAAAGTCAGTGTATCTCAGGAGGCAGACTGCCTGGATTCTGATCCTGGCTAACACTCACTAGCTGCATAATGTTGGGCAGTGTAATGAATCCCTCTGTGCCTGAGATTCTGAATCTATAAAATGAAGATTTTGCAATGCCTACCACAAAGAGCTGTGGTGAGAATTAGATGAGTCAGTACATATAAATAAACCACTTCAAACTGTGCCAGGCACATACTGGCCCTCGGTCAATGTCACACCTGCCATTGTGGAGAGTGGTCTTACTCCATCTGTGGCCACCATGATCATGGAAGCTCCATAAGGATCATGCTTTGTCTTTCAAGTACAAACACAGGGCTTGGCCTAGACTAAGTGCTTCATAAAGATTTGTGGGATATAATAATGAATACTTAAATTAATAGATTTCAGTTCTAAACATGTCCTCATCTTAAAATGCTGGGATCATGATTTCCATTCTATTATCCATGTTACGTCACTCATGTAAATATTAAAAAGCAGAGGGCATAAGACCAAACCTTAAAAAAAAATCCCCTAAATTACAGCTAAATCACTGGAAACTCTTTGTATACACCATGAACTTGCATTCAGTTGGGTACTGCCTAGTTATTTATTTCTACTGTCTAAAATAATAATTAATGAACAGTTACCAGAGTATAAAGAATTCTGCTAGGCATTTTGGATAATAAAATAATGAATGAATAGCTCTCTACTGGAGATTCTGGTTGGGAAATTACAACATGCAGGTTAGAGCATATTATCAAACCTAGGCCCTCACGCTAAGCACCGAAAGAGGAATAGACAAGTTCTATATGCTGGTGACAGATGGTAAAGGACTTTCAGTCACAGATCAGGAAAATAGAAAAATCCAAAATTATTCATATTTAACTCTCCCCTCATCTACCAAGTCAATCATTTGGTTAACATGTAAAATGTTAACCTAGATGCAAAAATCCTCAACAAAATACTAGCAAACAGAATCCAACAGCACATTAAAAGGGTCATACACCATGATCAAGTGGGGTTTATTCCAGGAATGCAAGGATTCGTCAATACATGCAAATCAATGTGACACACCATATTAACAAATTGAGGGATAAAAAACTATATGATCATCTCAATAGATGCAGAAAAAGCCTTTGACAAAATTCAACACCCATTTATGGTAAAAACTCTTCAGTAAGTAGGCACAGAGGGAACTCACCTCAATATAATAAAGGCCATATATGACAAACCCACAGCCAACATCGTTGTCAATGGTGAAAAACTGAAAGCATTTCCACTAAGATTAGGAACAAGACAAGGTTGCCCACTCTCACCACTATTATTCAACATAGTTTTGGAAGTTTTAGCAATCAGAGAAGAAATAAAAAGAATCCAAATTGGAAAAGAAGAGGTAAAACTGTCACTGTTGGCAGATGACATGATAGTATACATAAAGAATCCTAAAGATGCTACCAGAAAACTACTAGAGCTAATCAATGAATTTGGTAAAGTAACAGGATACAAAATTAATGCACAGGGCTTCCCTGGTGGCGCAGTGGTTGAGAGTCCGCCTGCCGATGCAGGGGACACGGGTTCGCGCCCCAGTCCGGGAAGATCCCACATGCCGCGGAGCGGCTAGGCCCATGAGCCATGGCCGCGGAGCCTGCGCGTCTGGAGCCTGTGCTCCGCAACGGGAGAGGCCACAACAGTGAGAGGCCCGCGTACTTCAAAAAAAACACAAAACAAAAACAAACAAAAATTAATGCACAGAAATCTCTTGCATTCCTACACACTAATGTTGAAAAATCTGAAAGATAAATGAAGAAAACACTCCCACTTACCACTGCCAGAAAAAGAATAAAATACCTAGGAATAAACCTACCTAAGGAGACAAAAGACCTGTATGCTGAAAACTATAAGATACTGATGAAAGAAATTAAAGATGATACAAACAGATGGAGAGATATACCATGTTCTTCGACTGGAAGAATCAACATTGTGAAAATGACTATACTACCCAAAGCAGTCTACAGATTCAATGCAATCCCTATCAAACTACCAATGGCATTCTACATAGAACTAGAACAAAAAATTTCACAATGTGTATGGAAATACAAAAGACTCCAAATAGCCAAAGCAATCTTGAGAAAGAAAAATGGAGCTGGAGGAACCAGGCTCCCTGGCTTCAGACTATATACTACAAAGCTACAGTAATCAAGACAGTATGGTACTGGCACAAAAACAGGAATATAGATCAATGGCACAGGACAGAAAGCCCAGAGATAAACCCACCCACCTATGGTCATCTTATCTTTGATAAAGGAGGCAAGAATATACAGTAAAGACAGCCTCTTCAGTAAGTGGTGCTGGGAAAACTGGACAGCTACATGTAAAAGAATGAAATTAGAACACTCCCTAACACCATATACAAAAATAAACTCAAAATGGAGTAAAGACCTAAATGTAAGGCCAGGCACTATCAAACTCTTAGAGGAAAACATAGGCAGAACACTCTATGACATAAATCACAGCAAGATCCTTTTAGATCCACCTCCTAGAGAAATGGAAATAAAAACAAAAATAAACAAATGGGACCTAATGAAACTTAAAAGCTTTTGTACAGCAAGGGAAACCATAAATAAGACAAAAAGACAACACTCAGAATGGGAGAAAATATTTGCAAACAAAGCAACTGACAGAGGATTAATCTCCAAAATATACAGGCAGCTCATGCAGCTCAATATCAAAAATCAAACAGCCCAATCCACAAATGGGCAGAAGACCTAAATAAACATTTTTCCAAAGAAGGTATACAGATTGCCAACAAACACATGAAAGGATGCTCAACATCACTAATCATTAGAGAAACGCAAATCAAAACTACAATGAGGTATCACCTCACACCAGTCAGAATGTCCATCATCAAAAAATCTACAAACAATAAATGCTGGAGAGGGTGTGGAGAAAAGGGAACCCCCTCTTGCCCTGCTGGTGAGAATGTAAACTGATACAGCCACTATTCTAGATTCCTTAGAAAACTAAAAATAGAACTACCATACGACCCAGCAATCCCACTACTGGGTATATACCCTGAGAAAACCATAATTCAAAAAGAGTCATGTACCATAATGTTCATTGCAGCTCTATTTACAGTAGCCAGGACATGGAAGCAACCAAAGTGT
>RJWK010012229.1:0-40734 GCA_004363435.1 Platanista minor
CATTTTGGGTCACAAATCAAGCCTCAGTAAATTTAAGAAAATTGAAATCATATCAAGCACCTTTTCTGACCACAACACTATGAGATTAGAAATCAATACAGGGAAAAAAACATAAAAAACCCAAACACATGGAGGGTAAACAATACATTACTAAATAACCAAGATATCACTGAAGAAATCAAAGAGGAAATCAAAAAATATCTAGAGACAAATGACAATGAAAACACAACAATCCAAAACCTATGGGATGCAGCAAAAGCAGTTCTAAGAGGGAAGTTTATAGCTATACAAGCCTACCTCAAGAAACAAGAAAAATCTCAAATAAACAATCTAAACTTACACCTGAAGGAACTAGAGAAAGAACAACAAACAAAACCCAAAGTTAGCAGAGGGAAAGAAATCATAAAGATCAGAGCAGAAATAAATGAAATAGAAAGAAAGAAAACAATAGCAAAGATCAATAAAACTAAAAGCTGGTTCTTGGAGAAGATAAACAAAATTGCTAAACCATTAACCAGACTCATCACAAAAAAGACGGAGGGAATTCAAATCAATAAAATTAGAAATGAAAAAGGAGAAATTGCAACTGACACTGCAGAAATACAAACGATTATAAGAGATTACTGCAAACAACTCTATGCCAATAAAATGGACAACCTGGAAGAAATGGGCAAATTCTTAGAAAGGTATAACCTTCCAAGATTGAACCAGGGAGAAACAGAGAATATGAACAAACCAATCACAAGTAATGAAATTGAAACTGTGATTAAAAATCTTCCAACAGACAGAAGTCCAGGACCAAATGGTTTCACAGGTGAATTCTATCAAATATTTAGAGAAGAGCTAACACCCATTCTTCTCAACTCTTCCAAAAAATTGCAGAGGAAGGAAAACTCCCAGTCTCATTCTATGAGGCCACTATCACCCTGATACCAAAACCAGACAAAGATACTACAAAAAAAAAAAAGAAAAAGAAAATTACAGACCAATATCATTAATGAATATAGATGCAAAAATCCTCAGCAAAATACTAGCAAACAGAATCCAACAACACATTAAAAGGATCAAACAACATGATCAGGTGGGATTTATCCCAGCGATGCAAATGTTCTTAAATATACGCAAATCAATCAATGTGATATTCCATATTAACAAATTGAAGAATAAAAACCATATGATCATCTCAATAGATGCAGAAAAAGCTTTTGAGAAAATTCAACACCAATTTATGATAAAAGCTCTTCAGAAAGTGGGCGTAGAGAGAACCTACCTCAACATAATAAAGGCCATATATGACAAACGCAGAGCAAACATCATTCTCAATGGTGAAAAACTGAAAGCATTTCTTGTAAGATCAGGAACAAGACAAGGATGTCCACTCTCATCACTATTATTCAACATAGTTTTGGAAGTCCTAGACAGGGCAATCAGAAAAGAAAAAGTAATAAAAGGAATACAAATTGGAAAAGTAGAAGTAAAACTGTCACTGTTTGCAGAAGACATGATACTATACATAGAGAATCCTAAATATGCCACCAGAAAAGTACTAGAGCTAATCAATGAATTTGGTAAGGTTGCAGGATACAAAATTAATGCACAGAAATCTCTTGTATTTCTATACACTAATGATGAAAAATCTGAAATTAAGGAAACACTCCCATCTATCACTGCAAAGAAAACTAATAAAATATGTAGGAATAAACGTACCTAGGGAGACAAAAGACCTGTATGCAGAAAACTATAAGACACTGATGAATGAAATTAAATATGATACCCACAGATGGAGAGATATACCATGTTCTTGGATTGGAAGAATCAATATTGTGAAAATGACTATACTACTCAAAGCAATCTACAGATTCAATGCAACCCTATCAAATTACCAATGGCACTTTTTACAGAGCTAGAACAAAAAATCTTAAAATTAGTATGGAAACACAAAAGACACCAAAAGCCAAAGCAGTCTTGAGGGAAAAAAACAGAGTTGGAGGAATCAGACTCCCTGACTTAAGACTATACTACAAAGCTACAGTAATCAAGACAATATGGTACTGGTACAAAAATAGAAATATAGATCAATGGAACAGGGTAGAAAGCCCAGAGATAAACCCAGACACCTGTGGTCAACTAATCTCTGACAAAGGAGGCAAGGATATACAATGAAAAAAAGACAGTCTCTTCAATAAGTGGTGCTGGGAAAACTGGACAGCTACATGTAAAAGAATGAAATTAGAACACTCCCTAACACCATACACAAAAATAAACTCAAAATGGATTATAGACCTAAATTTAAGACTGGACACTATAAAACTCTTAGAGGAAAACATAGGAAAAACACTCTTTGACATAAATCACAGCAAGATATTTTTTGATCCACCTCCTAGAGTAATGGAAACAAAAACAAAATAAAAAAATGGGACCTAATGAAACTTCAAGGCTTTTGCAAAGCAAAGGAACCTGCAAACAAGACAAAAAGACAACCCTCAGAATGGGAAAAATATTTGCAAATGAATCAATGGACAAAGGATTAATCTCCAAAATTTATAAACAACTCATGCAGCTCAATATTAAAAAAACAAACAACCCAATCCAAAAATGGACAGAAGACCTAAATAGGCATTTCTCCAAAGAAGACATACAGATTGCCAAGAAGCACATGAAAAGCTGCTCATCACTAATTATTAGAGAAATGCAAATCAAAACTACAATGAGGTATCACCTCACAACAGTTAGAATGGGCATCATAAGAAGATCTACAAACAACAAATGCTGGAGAAGGTATGGAGAAAAGGGAACCCTCATACACTGTTGGTGGGAATGTAAATTGATACAGCCACTATGGAGAACAGTATGGAGGTTCCTTAAAAAACTAAAAATAGAAATACCCTATGACCCAGCAATCCCACTACTGGGCATATACCCAGAGAAAACCATAATTCAAAAAGACACATGCACTCCAATAGTCATTGCTGAGCTATTTACAACAGCCAGGTCATGGAAGCAACCTAAATGCCCATCGACAGACAAATGGGTAAAGAAGATGTGGTAGATAAATACAATGGATTATTACTCGGCCATAAAAAGGAGTGAAATTGGGTCATTTGTAGAGACGTGGATGAATATAGAGACTGTCATACAGAGTGAAGTAAGTCAGAAGGAGCAAAACAAATATATTATTAACACATATATGTGGAACTTAGAAAAATGGTACAGATGAACCAGTTTGCAGGGCAGAAATAGAGACACCAATGTAGAGAACAAACATACGGACACCAAGGGGGGAAAGAAATGGGGGGTGGGGGGGGGTGGTGTGATGAATTGGGAGATTGGGATTGATATGTATACACTGATGTGTATACAATGAATGACTAATAAGAACCTGCTGTATAAAAAAATAAATTAATTAAATTGAAAAAAATAGAATATAGATAGGACAGGCCATATTCTTGAGGCAGCCTGAATCCAAAGAGGTTAGTGGAAACTCAGCATCCCATGGCCACCTTTGCCTTGGGGTTTTGGTCCATATCTGAACTTGAGCTTTGGTTTCATGGCTTCTTGGGTGAAGAGGCCAGGAGTCAAGATCCAGGGCTTGCCCAACATGGATCATCTCATAGGATAACTTTCCCACATTAAGCTGATACCCAAAGGGTAAGATGGAAGTTGCCTTGAGCAAAGAAGTGAATGAAAAATAAAAGAAAAAATGATAAGCTATCTCTGAAAGGTTATGGCTATTGATTGCCTTCATGTAACTGGTACCCTGAATCTGAGCAAATCTTGAGTGGGTACAAAACTTTCAACCTGTGAACTTGTTTTAACACGGTCTTGTACTGATAATACACACACACACACACACACACACACACACACACACACACACAGAAATATCTTAAGTAAAATATTAGCAAACTGAATCCAACTGTGTATTAAAAATTAGCATACAAAATAGTTTACAAACAATATTTGTATATATGAACTCATTTAATCTTCTGAACAATGCTGTGAGGTTCAAATGGTTATCACCTCACTTTGTAGAAGAGAAAACTGGAATAGTCACTTGTCCACTTACACATTCAATAGCTGCTGAAAATGAACTAAGCACATACAGTCTAACACTGGAAACATCACTTCTAACTAAAGATCAACAACAACCTTTCAACTGCACCACACTGAGAAAAGAGAAACTGTGTTTATTTTGCCAGATGCCAGGTGGAGGAGGATGGGGAACAAGAGAGTTCTGGAAGAAAGATCCATCCAACAGTGGGACAGACTGCACGGTGAAAAAATGAGCTCTGCCCCCACTCCAAAGCCTCTTCCCATCCCTGTAAATAATCCAGGACTTGGGGATTGGGAGGCGCATGAGTGAGTTTCCTGTTGTTCCTGTAGCAAAGGGCTGAAAACCTAGTGCCTTAAAACACAAATTTATCATCTTACAGTTCTGAAAGTCAGAAGTCTGAAATGGGTTTTTTTTCAGGGAACTGCACTGGGTCTTTGTTGCTGCGTGGGTTTTCTCTAGTTGCGACGAGCAGGGGCTGCTCTTCGTTGTGGTATGTGGGCTTCTCATTGCAGTGGCTTCTCTTGTTACAGAGCACAGGCTCTAGGCATGCAGGCTTCAGTAGTCGTGGCACTTGGGCTCAGTAGTTGTGGCGTGCGGGCTCTAGATTGCAGGCTCAGTAGTTGTGGCACATGGGTTTAGTTGCTCCACGGCATGTGGGATCTTCCTGGACCAGGGCTTGAACCCATGTCCCCTGCATTGGCAGGCAGACTCTTAACCACAGCGCCACAGGGGAAGCCCTGAAATGGGTTTTGAAAAGCTAAAATCAAGGTGTCAGCAAGGCTGCATTCCTTCTATAGACTCTAGGAGATCATCCATTCTCTTGTCTTTTCCAGCTTCTAGAGGCTGCCCCCACCTGTCTCCTGGCTCCTTTCTCCATCCTCAAAGCAAAAAGCCTGCCATTGCTTTGATCCTTCTTCTGTCATCACATCTTTCACTGAACAACTGGGAAGGGTCTTCTACTTTTAAGGACCTTGCGACTACATTGGGCCTTCCTTCTGGATAATCCAGGATAATCTCTCCATCTCAAGGTCCTTAACTTAATCACATCTGCAAAGTCTCTTCTGCTATGTAAGGTAACATGTACAGGTGTCAGGGATTAGGACATGGACATCTTTGGGTGGGTATTATTCTGCCTCCCACAGAAGGGGTTTTGAAACCTTGTTTCAGATGGATGAATTATTATTAGCCAGTAAATTCTTTTACTCTCTTAGATTCTGGGGGTGTTCTCTGACTTGTGCTTCCTGTCCACCCAAGTAAGATTTTCTTTTAATGGGTTCCTCGTGCTCCTGCAGCACTTTTGTTATATTAAGTGTGTTAGTCTCCTCAGGCTGCCATAACAAAATACCACACACTGTGGGGCTCAAAAAACAGAAATTTCTTTTCTCATAGTTCTGAAGGCTGGAAGTCCAAGATTGAGGTGTCTGCAGGGGTGGTTTCTCCTGAGGCCTCTGTCCCTGTCTTGCAAATGTCCTCTTTCTTGCTGCCTCTTCACATGGTCTTCCCTCTGTGCACATGCATCCCTGATGGCTCTCTGTGTCCAACTCTCCTCAGTCACATTGGATTAGAGACGCCCTAATGCCCTCATTTGAAATTAATCACCACTGTAAAGGCCCTATCTCTAAATACAGTCACATTCTGAGGTACTGGGGGTTAAGGCTTCAACATATGGATTTGGAAGGACACAGTTCAGCCCACAACACTAACATTCTTAAGGTATGAAAGACAAATAACTTTTCACTAAAGGCACACATTTTATGTTTATGGACACCTTCTGACCTGACTCCTGAGTGAGCAAAGGCAGACAGCCTACTCCATGCCAGGGCAAACCCTCTTCCCCACTTCTCCTCTTGGACCTTCTCTGTCTCTGAAGAAGCAAGGACATCTCCCCCAAGGGGGGACATCTCCCCCAAGGGGGACCCTCTACCTTGAAGGTCCCACAGGTTCAGAGGTCCCTGTGGTCCACCACACCAGCTCTTTATCTTTCCTTCCTACCCGAGCTCTTGCCTTCACTTAGGGGTGCAGAGATTTTGGGGGAGAATGGAGGAAAAATGCCTTCCATCCCATTAGATCCCTGGGCAGAAGATATTTTCACCTCTTTCCCAGTAAACTCAAATGACTTTACCTCTTTCTTCATCCTTTGTCCCATTTCTAGGTCTGTTTTGGGTTCTACCCTTCTCTTTGACTCTTTGTCCAATATATAGAGAAGAGGTTGAAATTAGAGAAATTATATGTAGTGTTAACTTTGCCTGGAGATTGTGTTTGGGAAAAAGAGGTCCTTTATATTTCCAGTATCAGAAAATTATACGACCTTGGGAGGAAGTTTAACTTCCTCTAAAAGTGGTAAATATTTACATAATTTGAGTTTTAGTGAATGTATCAATTTGTCTCATATGGCAAACATTTTACATTCATTACAAGTCTCACTAACCAATATAATATTTATATTTACATAAAGTAGAACTATCTGTGCTCTTTTTGAATGCTATTTTATTCTTCAGAGACATTGGAAACCATTCATTGTCTGAGGCAGTAATTTATTTTAATTACTCTAATAATGGCATAAATTGTCTACTTACTCATGGAATGCCACTTTACTCCCAAAGGACCGTGAGAATATGACAAATCATATATTGGTCTGGCCAGAGACCCACCCAGCTCTGCATCTATGCTAGGGCATAAGCAGCTAGTCTGTAACAGAGTTTTGGTCAGAATTCTCACCAATCACTATTTCTGTAAGTGTTCTCAAGAAGTAATACACAAAAATCAAGTCTGAAGTGATCTTTATTATTAAGGTTATGTTTAAAACATGTCCTAAGACAATTTTGTTTAAGCACTGAAATAACTGTTCTGTATGTTTCAGCTGAAAAGGAAGGGAATAGAATTTGATTTATAAAACAGATCATTGATTAATGATGCTAGGCCCCAATACTAGTACTTACTGTAATTCTGAAATCCTCAAATCACTGAAAATCCTAAGCTGCGTTACATTTGGCACCAAAGCTCATGAGCTAGCAAAACCTGATCTGATCTAATGGAAAGCTATTTGCAGAGTTTATTTATACTACTTTTGGTTATTTCTATATTTTACTGCAGAAATATTAATGTGTTTGATTGCATGGTGGTCTTAGATGCTGCTGGTTGCTATATACATGGTAATAGTACATTTTAGTTTTAAAATTTTTAAATTACCAAACATAGCTGGCTGGAAGAGTTTTGATTAAGGTACAGTGGACTAGATTTGGCAATAATACTTTATAATAAAAGATTTAGTTATCTGCAAGTTTACATTTGACTACTAATTATATGCTACCAAACAAAGTACTCCACATAATGAACAAATCCATAAAAAAGCAAAAGTAATTGTGCACTATTTTTAAGAATGAGCACTGCCTAACTACATTTTTTCATTTTCAAACAATTGGGTAGAAACAGCTTTAAAATGTAGCAGGGACAATTGTCTTTGTTCATTTAAAGGAAATGCATATATTCATTTAATATGTGTTGAGTATATCCTCTCCTGCAAGGCCCTGTGTTAGGTACTGTTGGAAAAGAAAGCTATTGGCTACATAGACACTAGAAAAAAATTATTACACTCCTGAGAAAGTTTACATAAATCTTAGAACTGTAACTCTTCCACATATTTCTGGATCAACTGAGTTTTACCTTGCCTCAGTTTCCCTTTATCATTAAACATGTAGATAAAGCTCATTAAGCTCTTAATACCTTTACTACTGTTATTACTGTTACTGTTAAGCTTTTATTTTATTTTATTCCCTGAAGCTTTTGTTATAGTTATGTAAAAACTTCAAAAACTTCTTTAGAAGTTTAAATTAAGAATTTATTTTGAGCTTTAAACTTATTGCCTCAATGTTTATCTGAATTTCTTTGATGTAACATCAGGCTGAATTTGTAAAGAGAAGCAGCAGGCTTTACAAACATTGCTTCTTGTAGGATCAAAAGTTCAATGAAAATAGAGTTTTCTCAAGGGATTTTTTTTCCAGGCTAGGTTAGAAAACAATGTGAAATCCAAAGGAGGAGAAGCATGTTATTTAAGCCACTTAGAAACTCTAAGGAGAATGGATTAATCTCGAAACCTAAGTCAAAGTTCTAGAAAGAAATATCCAATTATTAACCTTTTCTTTTTAAAAAAGGTGGATATGTGTGCTAATAAAGAATATTTGTTTTATTTACCTTTTTAATTAAAAATAAATGTTTGCCACTTCAAAAGCTGTATAATGCCTATATGAAGTTAGAAAATAGAGATCACAAAACTAAGAAAGTAACAATGTTGTATTCTGCCACCCAAAGGTAACACTGTCTACCCGCAGTGGATGCCTCCAGATCTTTTCTTTTCACTTCTTTTACAAGAGATCATACTGTAAATGATATTTTTAAGCTTACAATGTACATTTTGTTATGTCTAAATTTTCATCCAATGCAGTATCAAATTTCCTCAACTGTCTGAAAAATATCCTCTACTGTTGTTTTGTCCAAATCACAATCCAAATATATGACTATGGGTTGAATTTGGCGGCGATGACCTTTACATCTCTTTTACTTTGGTACAGCACACCTCCTGCCCCCTTTGGGCCTCTCAATGTTGTGGCCTCTCCCGTTGCGGAGCACAGGCTCCGGACGTGCAGGCTCAGCGGCCATGGCTCACGGGCCCAGCCGCTCCGCGTCATGTAGGGTCTTCCCAGACCGGGGCACGAACCCGTGTCCCCTGCATCGGCAGGCAGACTCTCAACCACTGAGCCACCAGGGAAGCCCCTGCCCCCTTTCTTTATTCATGACACCAAGTTATAGAAAAAAAAAAAATTTACAAGCTAGTTACCCTGAGAAAAATATTCAACCTTCTGGATTTGTCTGGTTATTTCTCCATAGTCTCTCTCAGTTTAATTGTATAACTCCTGTACTTTCTATATACACATTGGCAGTTAGATCTGGAAGCATGATAAATTCATGTGAAACATAATTTGTTAGCAGTCATTCTCTGTGATGTTGTGTACTTCTTATTGTGTCACATCAAGTGGCAGAACATCTGGTTGACCAGTGGTGATGGGAAATTGACACCTGAATTAGGGTGATAACATTATGAACTTTCATGTACAGTTAGGTTCCCGCCCCCTTTTCTTGAAACTGTCAACAATTTATGTAAGATTGTGTTAGCACTATGCAAATACCCAGTTCCCATGTGGTTCCATAATGATGATTTTTTGAATTCTATGATTTCTTTCTTTCCTATCATTATTAGTTGCTTTCTCATATAGCACAGAGCTTTCTTCATCGCATAGGATTATTTGTTCGCCTCGTCTAAAGTTACTACTATAAAAAGCAAAGCAAGACACCAATTTTCAAAGCAATAGCATGAGTTTTAATTATTTTATCTGGCATTCTCTTTTCTGAGTTCCATGAACCCATGTATCCCATTGATTAAATGTATTCCCATCGACTCCAACAGAATACCTGAGTCCTTTTTTTTCAGTTCGCGGGCCTCTCACTGTTGTGGCCTCTCCCGTTGCGGAGCACAGGCTCCGGACGCGCAGGCTCAGCGGCCATGGCTCACGGGCCCAGCCGCTCCACAGTATGTGGGATCTTCCCAGACAGGGGCACAAACCCGCGTCCCCTGCATCGGCAGGTGGACTCTCAACCACTGCGCCACCAGGGAAGCCCTACCTGGGTCCTTCTGATGTGACCTCATCAGTCTTTTAATACTGTTTTGCCTTATGGCACAAGAGCCCAAGTTCACTTTGAACTATCCTGTGTTTCTTGTACCACCGTTTCTCCAAGGACCCAGTGATTTACTCATCAATAACTGAAGGAGGTTAAAGTTAGACTCTCCAGAGACTTGGTTAGATGGCAATTTTAATGCAAAATCAATAGAAAGTTAAAAGCCATTTCTGTCAATTTCTATTGATTAAAGAGACCTCAAGTTTCAATGGCTAAACTGCTGTTAGAATAAGGAGTACATTATTATGAGTAATTTATTCATATTTGTATATGGAAAATTCAGGGCAAAAATCATTCAAATAAGTTGATTTTTTTTCAGAATTACAAAAATTTGCTTAAGTAAATTTTAGACATGTGGCCAGATCTGATTTAAGCTCAGATCCAGACTTCCTTTCACTGAGAAACTGAATCTAGACTCCCACAACTACATGTTTGGGCCCATCTGTTACTAACAACATTCCTATATTATTTCAATTGATTTAATGGGAGTCAACTGGGTGATGGTACAGCCAGCTGCATATGGGACATACAAGAAGAAGGGTATTCTCTGCAAGAAGGAATTGGCCATCAGGAGGAATTAGATGAATAGTTCCTTCTGTTCCACAAGCTCCCCAATCCTGGCAGCAGATCTAATGCAAATTTGGGACATACTTATACTAAAAAATGTGTTGTTTATCTGAAATTCAAATTTAACTAGGCACCCTGTATTTGATCTGACAACTGTACCCTCAAAGCCAGTCCTTCTATGGCTGGTGGGGTAGTCAGGTCTTCCACAGCTGCTCCTTATTTAGCTGAACATGAGTGGCCTCCTTGCTGGAACTTCTGTCTTAGGTTTCCATCACTCACCCGCTATGACCCCTCTAAGATCTCATGTTGAGTTGGGGTCTTACAATATTGATCTCTGTACCCTACTTTTCCTTCCTACTTTGAGCTGATCATCCAGTTTCAGACCTATGTCCCCAAATGCCTGACCCAAACATGACCAAACCTTACTCATTCTTGTGTTCAGATAATCTATTTTTTCATGACCTTCTGTTCTGCCCAGACTTCTGATTCTAATCTTTCATACTCTGATGCACACTTCTAATGCCCAAACCCACAATTTGGTATCTTAGATGAGCTTTACGCATGACAAGAATTCTACCGTCCAGTCAGGAGGGCTTTACTTTATGTTACATTGATTCCAGGAATGGTAACACATTGCATTGCATGTGCTGATTCTTCCCTGTTACAAGTGACTCTTGTTGTTGACCTTGTTGTAAGGCAGCAGTCCCCACCATTTGTGGCATCAGGGACCAGTTTCATGGAAGACAATTTTTCCATGGATGGGGGAGGGGGTTGGTGGGATGGTTCAGACTATAATGGGAGTGATGGGGAGCCACAGGGAGCAGCAGATGAACCTTCGCTCTCTCGCCTGCCACTCACTTCCTGCTGTGTGACCTGGTCCCTAACAGGCCACGGACTGGTACCAGTCCATGGCCTGGGGGTTGGGGACCCCTGTGTAAGCGTTTTTAAAGATGTAGTGGATTAAATTGTCTGTGTTCAAAGCTAAATGGACTACATGGGTATCGCCATTTGTCCTATTAACATTTTGACTGAACTATATTGACCCTGGATACATATAATAGTTACTCAGGGAGGTTACCTGGGTATGTTTTGTTTTTCTTTTCCTTTTTAATATCGTTGCCATGTCCCCACCTCCAAAAAATCTGATTCATTTGGTCTGGAGTTTGACCCAAACAATTATATGTTTTAAAGTTTCCCTGATTATTCTAATATGTGTCACAATTAAGAACCAACAACTTAAAATGAAACTCAAATGGGGTCAGAGTATCACAGCTAATACTTGCTATATATTTACTTGTGGCCCACTGAGAGTGGATGAAATGAATTCTGAGGGAGTGAGGAGTTCTTGGTAGGTTTTTGGATAATAGCACTGTAAGAAAAAGGAAGGGATTCTAGGTGGATAAAAGAGCAAGCAAAGGACCATAATCAAGAAATGTAAAGAATGTTCTGGAAATGAAAGGTAGATTGGTATGGCAGGAGGTATGTTTAGAAGGACAGACATATGCATTTGATCATGAGATCCTTACATTGGCTTACCAAGCTTCTTCAGACAGTTGATGGAATAAATAATGAAGGCTAAATACCATGGAATGTACATAGAATACACATTGTTCATTATGCTGAAAAATGCAATATAAAGACCAGGTTCTCCATCAACTAAAATCAAGAATGATAAAAAGAAGACCTGGATTTCAATATTGATAAGCATCAAGAACCAGTACCAAAGGATATGAACAAATCATTGAAGGATGACAAGGAACACTCGCTTGCATGCAAGATGGGTTCCAACTGGGTATTATGCTCAAATTGGATGGCACTTCCAGTTCCAGCTTCCTGATAATGCAACTTTACAATGGAAATGCTCTTATGCCATTGTGCTTGGGTGTTTGTACAGACACGATATGCCTTCTCAAGCTCGTCTATGCCCCCTAAATTATTGTCTCCACAGTTCATTCCAGCCCTCTGTACCTCTTCCTGCAGATTAATTCAGAGCATTTCTCTCTGAATATTTGAAAGAAACCTAAGAACATAGTGATAGATCTCATTGTAATCATTTTTTTGTGTGCATAATAAAGAGAGGAAAAGTAATCCTTCTGGGAATGCCTTCCCAGAGAGAAATGACTTAAGGTGACTGTAGATATCTCCTCTCTGTATCATCAGGATCATCATCATCCTTAACAGACTTTTAAAAACAAGGGAAAAACTGATAGTTGTTGTCTTCTGGAAGGCTTTAATGTAGAGGAGTATGCCTTCTTCCTATACACATGCAGACTTGATGCCCCATGAAGCCACTCCTCATTCTTTCTGTCATGTGACAATGATTCTGGGTGACGAGTGGGTCCACAGTGCTCTCTAGGGATGGGCATGTGGAGGCAGATGGGGATGGTGAGTGTGTCTAAATTGCTGAATTCATAGAGAACACAGTGCTGGCAAATGGTAGAAATGTAACCACTCAGCTTGCCTCCTTCTCTCCGGGCTCACTTCCAGAATTGGTGCTGTCACTTCTCACACTAGCTCCTGCCTTAGTCATCCTAGTACAGTGCAGACCCATGTTCATTTAGGCACCAAAGCAAACATTTTGGCTTTAGCAACACCTTGAGAAGTGAATTTAATTCCACCTTATCCTGGAAAGGTAAGTAGAGGCTTTTCTCATTACATATTTTCTCCCTGTTATATTTCTGAGAACATATAATCCTTCTTCCAGCACTAATCAATCCCTGGTCACCCACCCCAACCATAAGGGTATCCATAGGCAGAATGGATCTGTCTCATTTATGACTATAGCCCCAATGCCAACATCATGTCTTCCCTAAAGCAAGTGTTCTATAAAAGTTTGCCAACAAATATTGATGAATAAATGAATGGAACTGAAAAGGAAAACTGACTTTACAAGAAAAGAAAATGGAATTAATTATTCAGTGTAAAAGCTCATCAAAATAATGGTTCAAATGTGAATTCTCCTGAATGGAAAATATGCTGGCTAATAAACCATTTGCTTTGCACAAAAGCTTAGGAAAGACCCTTTGTTCCAAGGGATTTAGAACTCATCCATTTCATAGATGTAAAGGTTGATAAAGCATGTAGCATGAAAAGAGAAAAATAAAGTCAACATCTTAGATAAATGTATTTGTTTCTCAAAATAAATAAATAAATAAATAAATCCATCTAGCTAAAGGTAGGCACTCTTCACATAATCTGTGACTATAAAAAGTTGAGCTAATGATAATAAAATTAATATATAGCTGGGATTTTTCAAATTTCCATTTTGTTGAATAAACATGTGACACATTTTACCATTAAATAAAAATTATTCATGAAATGTAGAGGTAGAATTGGTATGAGTTGAAACTAGACTTTCTTCTCTTGCATTATACATGAGCAATTTGCCAAATTGCCAACTAACTGTCCAGAGATCCATTTTTTAATACATGGATGAGCTAATGTAGCTGTGCAGATGATGGTAAAAGGAGTTCACCTTGCGTTAGCCTTGACTCATCACAATAAATTTAAAATGATACCAGAAATAGTTGTCCTCTTTTTGTAAGTGACCTACATGCCATGATTTAAACATTTGCATGTCCAAATGTTTTATTGGAGGGCATGCTGTTTGCCTAAAAAGTCTCTCTCGAGGGAAGAAGGCCCAATAAGGACCAAGAGGCAAAGTTGGAGCCTGGTGACATCACAAGGAAACAGCCACCTGAGAGGAGTGATCTTGGACTTTTCCCTGAACTGAGAGACCCATTAACAATGAGGTCAAATGATGAGGTAATTGGTATTAATGGGAATATTCTTTAAGTTCATTTTCAACCAAAAAATCTCCTTCTTAAGTCTTTACACTAGAGGGATTGCCTCCTGCCTTTTCCATGCTTTCCTATATATTGAAATATATTTTATATCTACCTCAATCATTCATTCAACAATGTTGAATCATAAACAAATAAATGAATGAACGATGTGAGCTTTAAAGAGAGACATCACTGCATAAGATCTTATGCAAATATCTGCAAATCTGGACAAATGCCCTAACTTCCTGGAGCCCTGGTTTCTGTATTTATGATGTGGGGATATCAATTCCTACATCACTAGGTTGTGGTAAGGAGCAAGTGATGATACATGCAAGTTTCTGTTGCAGGGCTGAGAGCTTGTGATGTATAAAGAATGTGCTATGTAATGCAGACACAACAAGGAGTAAGCACCCTCCCACCCCTCAAAGAATTCAGAGAAGTTGTATATGTGGGGAAGTTGTATATGAAATTATTTATAGCATTACCCATATGTCCAAAAACCTAGATATGTGGAGAACTGTGAGATACAGTGGAGGAACTTTCTATCTCAGCTCTATTAATGTCATTTTCAAATTCTAGTTTTGTTTCTATTTGAAAGTTCCTCTGTAGGAAAGTGTTTGTGATTTCCTTGGAAATTCAATTCCCCTGATTCCTTTTTCCTTATGAAGATGATGCTTACATCTTTCAGTACTGAAGTTTTTGTTAAGCACACTGTAGAAAATCCTCTCAAGGGACTTACACAATTATCAACAGCACAGAGTGTATAGTGAACAATTCACCTAAAAATTTAAAATTTAAGGATCCTTACCAAAGGAATGTCAGACACTAAGTCCTATAGAAGTAAATATCTGATCCTGACATTTCCCATTTTAAGCTATATTCTTAGGGATTTAGCATATGCATTAACAAGTTATTTTGATACTACAATATATGAGTGATGTATTAGTCAAGATGGGAGGTCATGATGCAGTAGCAAACAATTCAAAATCCAGATGGCTTACAACAAACTTTTTTGCCATTCACAGGAGGTCTCTGCTCATTTCACTGATGTCAGTTGGGTACTCACGCTAACAGAGGTTCGATTGCTACCTCACCCCAGAATTCTGGGTGTGCCGTGGTTGGGGGAGAGATTGTGGAAAATCAGTCACAAGTTCTTAACTACATCCACTGGGAAGGGATACATCTCTTCATATCACATTTCATTGATCAAAGCAAGCCACATGGTCACCCTTAACATCAAGGGAGGGTGGTGCCGGGGGAGAGGGGAGAATCAGGGTGAATGGCACCCACGGATGGCTACTGCAGTCAACCTTTTAATTTATTCTTTTCCACCTACAACTTGTTGACACTCATCCCCTGTTCACAAAAGTGCCCAAAGTTTCCTTCAGTGCATCATCAGGCTCTCGAGAGTGCATAGTCATATCTTCAGTGGGTATGAATAGAGCTGCTTTTGATCCAGAGACCAATAAACTTAAAAACTCAGTTTTCTGTCCCCTGGAGCTCCCATACAGAGGTTGAACAAGGACAGGATTTCTGCAGCAAACACTCCCCTTTGGAGAGGGGAACAACTGGTAGATATAGTCACTGGTCCAGAGCAACTCTGAGACCCCACCAGGTGGACAAAGTGGGTGTCCTTAACCATGAAGGGAAAGTATATCTTGATTCCTCTCTTTAAGAAGAATTCTCCAGTCCACTTTTCAGAAAAGACTCTTCGTGTTTCCACATTTCCTGCCTTCATCTTAAACAGCCTTTTCTTCCATTTTCTTCCTCAACCACATGTAAAGAAAGTGCTGGGGATGGGCTCCCTCAGGAAGTGGGCAGTGGAGAGAGGGGCTGTGAAGATTTCTACAGTCATGTCCTGCCTAGAGAGTTAAGTTCCCAAGGGTCATTTTACACCTAGAACAAGCTCAGCTTCCTGGTTCCCTCTTCAAAAATTTAGCCAGTTTCTTACCAGTTTGACCCAATGAGTACTATCTGCCAGTAGCCATGCCCACATTGTTTTTGAGATGGTCTCCAGAACTGTTGTACTTTTTTGATTTCTTTCCTCCAGGGAGAGTCTCATTCAACTTAGGGCAGGGACCTGGACCTTATCTAGCTTGAGTGGGGAGGGCCACCATGGTCATGCTTTACCCTCTACCCTGATTTTAATCCAATTGAAAAACACACTAGGTGACACACTCTATCTCTGATCCTTTCCCTGCACCATTTTGAATGACTGAAAAGTTTTAGTGGGCATTTGAAGCAGGAAGACTTTCTTAATTTTATCTTTTCTGTTTGGGATCAAGAATATCATTGTCCACCTTAACAGGCTCTGAGTTTCGGGTTGCTCTACATTCCTTTTCACTTCTGCACTAGTCAGTTCTTTCCTAAGTGCAACTTTATCATGTAATACCTTACCAAACAGAGCTGACAGCAATCAACAACACTGCAGTGTTATGTGTATTAACTTCTAGAGCTATAAATCTTTTAGGTACGTGGTTCATTAGTTTCACTAGGTACATCTTCCTCCTAAGTTATCACAGGTGATTTCAGCAAATGCTTTTCTGCAACATAATAAAGAGAACCCTCTTTTTAAACTCTCAAAATAGTTTCCTCACTGTCTGCCACCTAATTATCATGCTAATGCCACAAATATAGTTTTGTTACAGCTGTGTTCCTCTTCCATCTGACCATTCCTGTATATGTCAGGATAGATTCAATAATGTTACATAACAATGAAGACCCAAGTCTCAGTGGGGTTAAGCAATAATAGTTTGTTTCTTGGTTATGCCTCATTTCCAACAGAGGTTATGAAGGGGAGGGTTTGTGGGAGGAAGAGCTTAACTCATCAGGAACCTAGTCTGACAGGGACTTCATCTGCTCACAGCGTCCAGTAATCTGATCATGAGGCTCTATGGTTTGCCTTTGAGGTGTAGAGGGAGGAGACTTGTGTCCTGGAACGAAAGTGCTTCCACCCAGTTCCACACATTTCCTTGGCTACCTCTAACTTCAGGCATGTCTGTGGCTAGCAGGAAGAAGACCCTGGAAAAGTCGATAACATGTGTCAAAGCAGTGAAGGAGGGGGGACATCTGAGAAGTTATCTGAAGAAGAGAGAACTTGATTTTCAATCATCCTACTCTGCTTTGTTTTTGAATCAATTGGTCTATAAAATTGTTTCCAAATCACAGACCCAAGACATCACACTGCTAACTCAATCCCACCTAATATCATTGGCTGCCAGCATGAGTCCTGTCAATACTGGGACATGGAGTAAGAAACCCTCAGCTCTAGAGATTGCACGTCTGAGGCACCAGGGATGGGAACAGCCTAGACGTCCTGAAAGGCTTACCCTGTTCGGCATATGATTATCCTAACCACACCAGAACTATAAAACTCTGTGTGTGTATATTGTGTGTGTATGTTTATTTACTGCGCATGTGCAATGGTGTGAAGTGTGTTGGAAAAGGACACTGGCCTGCATGTATCATTTGCCTTGTTAGGAAAGCTTATCCCATTCCCATGTTTGTGTCACCTCCCAAAAGTGACCTAAACACCACCATCTGGGGGAGACACACCATGCGGGCTTGAAATGAACTTCTCTCTACCAACACTTAATCTTCAACCTCATAATGTCCATCAAGAAATTAATTTTTCTGCCAGAAACCGGAAACCACGTTCTTTGTTGATTCTTGTGCAATAGTCTTTTGCTTCCTAAATGGAACGTTCCTAGTATATGTTTTCATTTGAGGTTCCTTTTTCATCAATATCTCAGGATAAGTGTAAACTTTTTTCACATTACCAGGTCTGTACTTTTTCTCCAAAGTTGGGATATTATGAATAAACAAAAATTTTTGTGTATGGTCCTTTATCAGCAAGTCATAAAAGTCTGAATATTTGTAAAGCCAGACCATGTACCCACAAACTAGTCTCGCCTATATTTTAAGTTTCTTCTTATTAATGTTCTTCTGAGGACAAAGGAATTCCATCATTGGAACCATCTGCCTCTCTTCATTTCCTGCAAGCACCAGTGTATCCCTGAAACAGAGAGAGGAGTCAGCTGGGAAGACCTGAGGTCTTGTAGGTTAGGAAAGTAAAGATGGGTTTGAGGAGCAGTCAGGCCAGGCCAGTCGTGTAGATCAACCTTAGTAAAGGTGTACATGGGATTCAAGTTCAGACCAAGCTTTGTGTTAAGTCTGTGTGGGCAGCAGCGAAAGCGTATGCAGGTCCCAAGAGCTGTGGAACTTGTTCATTGAGTGAGTCAGTCAGCCATGATCCCAAAATATTGGCTCTCTGTGGACTGACCCCGAAAAGAAATACGGAGACAGAGTTTTGGAGACACAAGAAAGAGTAGCTTTATTCTTTGACAGGCAAAGAGGGAACACAGTGGACCAGCGCCTCAAGAACCGTGCCCCCCTCCCTGGGGAATAGGGAATGGTTTTATAGCCCAGGGCTCATGGTCTGGGGTAGGTGATAAGGCTCAAAGTAATTAAGGTCTTGCATTTCTTTTCTTCTACAAATTCATGGCCAAAACTGGCATCAGGTGACTCAGCAACCTGGTCTGGTGTCCCTGAATTTATTGGCCTGTGACCTTCTTTCTGAAGTGAAGAGTGCTATAAGGGAGTGTAAGTGGAGAAAAATGCCAGGTGCAGAGTGTAATTCATATGGAGTCAGAGAATGTTAGCTTTGTGAAGGACAAGTCTAGCTACGGGCACTACTGATTAGTAACAATTAAAATAAAACTAGGATCAATTAACTCTTTCAGGCCAGTTTATGCAGCTTCCATGGCCTGTCCATTGTTCCTTTATTTTCCTTGTTTTTCAGAAAAGAAAAAAACCTAATTTATATTTAAGAAAAGTCTCATTTCTATTTTTGCTGCAACAGCCAGTAAACAAACATCTCACGAGGACATCAGGTTCTAGGCACCATTTCAAGCACTGGGGCTGCAGCTCTAAGAAAGAGACACAAGGCTTTTCTCCCAACAACTGTATATTCTAGTGGGGGGAAGTAACAAAGAAGTGCTCAAAACTTAAGAGTAAGACCTGAGATGGTTATTTAATTAAATTAATTAATTTATTTTTTATTGAAATATAGTTGATTTACTATGTTGTATTAATTTCTGGTGTACAGCAAAGTGATTCAGTTATACATATACAGTGTATGTACATCTTTTCATATTCTTTTCCACTATAGTTTGTTACAAGATATTGAATATAGTTCCCTGTGCTATACAGTAAGACCTTGTTGTTTATCTATTTTATATATAATAGCTTGTATCTGCTAACCCCAGACTAATTATCCCTCCCCACCTTTCCTCTTCAGTAACCAAGTTTGTTTTCTATGTCTGTGAGTCTGTTTCTCTTTTGTAAATAGTTCATTTGTATCATATTTTAGATTCTATATATAAGTGATATTATATGATATTTGTCTTTCTCTGACTTACTTCACTTAGTATGACAATCTCTAGGTCCATCCATGTTGCTGCAAATGGCATGATTTCATTCTTTTTTATGGCTAGGTACCACATGAGATGGGTATTTTAAAAGGTGGGTGGTCGTGTGGCAAAGCTCTGAGCTCTCCTTCTACCAGATACCTCTTTCACCAAGTGCACACCGGGCCCACATCTCAGCCTCCGTGAGAAGGTGGTCTCTGTGGCCATGGGACTGAATTCTGGCAATGGATGTGAGGGAAAATGTGGATGTCCTTTTCAGGCTGACCTACAAATCTTTCCACCCACCATCTGCCATATTCTTTCCAGTCCTGGGGGCTGAATGCATATCATCCAGAGTCCTAGACAGAGGACTGGAGATGAAAGAAACCTGAGCCTCCAAGTCAGGATGCTGAGGCCTGTCTGCTGGGCCCATGGTGGATTCTCTTCTATGTCCACTATCAGGGCCAGCCTCAGAACTACTGAGGGCCCCAGTGCAAAATGAAAATGTGGGTGCTTTGTTCAAACATCAGGATAAAACTTTTTCCCTTCTTCCATGATCTTTCAGCCTGTCACGGGATTTTTAATTTGCTATTTAATGCTGCATTCCTTTGGGCATATTCATAGATCAAATACAGATCCCTCTAGTGTCCCTGGGCCCCCACACACACATGCACCAAGACCCCCACCAGGAGCAAAGGGGTCTTAGAGGTCTCCAAGGAAATAGCCCCACTGTGATCAAGGATTATCAGCTACAGAGGGAAACACCAGCCTGATGAAGGAGTTGAACCACATGAAACTGCCATTTTCGAATATCAAAATTAGTTCATTCATTTTCATAGGCGATCAACCTAAAATGCCAATGGTGAAAGAAACAGGCTAAGATTTTGTATTGATTACTGCTATGGACTGAATTGTGTCCCCCCAAATTCAAATGCTGAAGCCCTAACCCTCATGTGACTGTATTTGGAAATGGGGCCTACAAGGAAGTAATTAAGGTTAAAACAGGTCATATGAGTGGGGCCCTGGTGTGATGGGATTAGTGCCCTTACAGAAAGAGACGCCTAAGAGCTCTCTCTCTCCACCAAGTGAGAACATAGCAAGAAGGCAGCTGCTGCAAGTTGGGAAGAGGTTCTTGCCAAGAATTGAATCTGACAGCACCTTGATTTTACACTGTCAACCTCCAGAATTGTGGGAAAGTAAACATGTGTTGTTTAAGTCACTTAGTCTATGGTATTTTATGGCAGCCTGAGCAGACTAGTATAATTACTTACATGTGCATGTGTCCCATCCTTTCCCAAGTTTCTTTTCCACCCACTATGTGATTCTCAGAAAGCAGAAGTGGTTTGTCTGAAAAGAAGGGCTGGAAGTAAAGTCTGGACCCTTTTCATTTCCAATTCAGCATTTTCCTGCAGCCTGAATACCAACACCACTCACGGTCAGGGGACAAATTTATTACAGGACCTGAGGAAGCAGGACTACAAGAGTAGGAAGTAGGTGCAGGACCAGGAATAAGGAAGGCCTCTGGTTTGAGGAAGCTGCTGCCTCACCCCCACTTACTTGTGCCTGTTCCTTGAGGAGGTGTCTTCCCCATGTACCTGGCTGGAGTGAAGTCCTGAAGAGCCTGCCTGCCAAAATAGGTGCTAAATCACAGAAGAATGGGTGAGCATGGAGGCTACTCCCTGGCAAAGAATGTGCTTGATGTCAAGACAAGGCAGACTAGAGACTCTTTGGGGTTTCTATATTATACTTCATTAAATTTCTGGCAGCTCAATTTCTGGAGTCAGTCTGACTTTTAAGGAGGAGCTCTCACCAGGTACGTGGTGACCTGCTTGTGGATTTCACAGAGCCCACTAACTTGGGCACTTATTTCAGGGAGTAGAATTGCAAGGCAGGGCTCCGCTCACCCTGGAAGAATGGGATCCTGGAGTTCGATGGCCTGCTAGTGTCTCCTGCTTCAGGTGAATGCACTTCTTGTCCACCCATATCCTCTCAGCCAGGGTGGACTCTAAATGCCCCAGGGTTCAAGAACACTTAAGCCTGTCTTCTTGCAACACACATTGTTATTCAAGAAAGAAAATATAAGAGCTCCAAGGATACATCAGCTAAAGTATCCTTCTTGAGTAGAATATGCTTACTTGAGAGATTAAAATATTTAGGATTCAAATCTAATTCTGCTTAACCAGTTCAATTAAGACCAATTATCTAACTCACAACTTTGTGAATTGAAATGCATATAGAAATATTTTTATGATATTTCAAAATATGTGTATATTAGTATTGGTAGGCCCTACTTATAGTATGCCTGGTATTAAAGTATAAACACTTGAAATACTTCTCATATATCATATCAATAAACATCAGAGGCTATTGACCATGTTAGCTGTAGCATCTATTCTTTCATTTCAGTCAATCATCGAATGAAATGTTTCTGCCCCAAAGTTGCACAGACATTGTAAAAATACAGATAAGCAATCAACCAAAACAAATAAAAACAAAAACCTTACACTGAGTGAAATAGCTCAACAGAGAAGTGAAAGAGACAGCAATGAAAGACATTCTTAAAGGCATGAAGCCCACAGTTTATAAAATAACAGTTACTCTAATTTTCGCTAGAACTTTGCATCTTTAAATTTTCAGAAAGAACATCCATTGATATGGAAATGGACTCTGACCCACCAGAAGGCCTTGCTATTCAAAAGCAGACCAGTAGCATCAGCAGCGTGGAACAATGTTAGAAATGCAGTCTCAGGTCCTGTAACAGAGAAGAACAAACCTGACTCCATATTGGATCTATTCCTTTAGCTCTAACCCCTGTGCTCTGTTGTTGCCTGAGCTTAGTCATACTGGCTCTGCACCTTTTGTAAAAGAATGTGGCCTATAGCCTGAAATATATGGTATAGCCCATTCTCAAGGCTCTGCCTTTTAAAGATATAACACTTTTCATTCATATAGAGATAAAAAGTTGCAGAACAGAGAATAACATTTGTCTTCTTGGAGATTTATGAACATGCTATGTGTTCTGCTGCAAGAACAAAGGATTATCACATCCCCTGTTGGGGATCTGGCCGGCACCAAGAAGCTTGCACCAACCAGCCACACCCCTTCCCCTTTAAGCATAAAAGAAGCCTGAATTCTAACTCAGGTATTGTTCTTTGGGACAATAGTTCACCACCTTCTCCATCTGCTGGTTTTCTGAATAAAGTTTCTATTCTTTGCCCCAACACCTCATCTCTTGATTTATTGGCCTGTCATGAAACAAACATTATGAGATTGGACTGGGTAATAATGCCACTCCTCTGCTTCAAACCCTCCCCCCAAAGGCCATGCCATGGCTCTTCCTTGGACACAAGGCCTTTCTGCCCAACTGGTACCTTCTTTCCTCCTCACTTGATATGCTCCAGATGCACCAGGAGCCAAGCGTGTGCCAACTTCAGGCCCTTTGTACTTACCATCACCTCTTTCTGGAATGCTCTTCCTCCCGGATACTCATGGGGGTAAGTCCCTCATCACTGCATTGAAGTCTCCTTAGCCGATATGCCTTACCCTAGTTCTAGTGTAAATGTCCAGTGGACACCAGCACGCACCCCACCAGAGGCTCTAGGGGAAAGTCATTCCTTGTCTCTTCAGGCTTCTGTTGGCTGCCAGCATTCCTCGGCTTTTGGCTGCATCACTCCAATCTTCAAGCCCAGGATATTCAACTCTCTCTCTGCTCTGTCTTCTCTTCACCTTCTCCTCTGTGTATGTGTGTGTCAAATCTCCCTCTTTCTCCCTTTTATAAGGATATGTGTGACTACCCTTAGGAACAACCCAGATAATCCAGGATAAGTTCCCCATCACAAGATCCTAATTTATCACATCTGCAAAGACTCTTTTTTTTGGCCTTAGACAGTAATGCTTACAGGTTGCAGGAATTAGGGGATTAGTACCTGGATGTCTTTTAGTGGGCCATTTTTCAGGCTACACATTATGGATTTTTAATTTTTTTTTTAATTTCTGTTAAAAGACATTTCATAAAATATTTTATCAGCATTTCAAAGAGGAAAGTAAATTAAGAAAAAAATAATTTTTAGTAGTCATATGTAAAGTTGTATAATTTTTCTTCTCTTTTCTCCCCCAAACAGTATGTGCTTCTTGGAACTACTTTGGGTATGGTAGCATCCAATATGGAAAGATTAATTATAGCTACCTCTGATGAAACAGAGTATTGGCTTTTAAAAATGCCTACTGCAATTAAATTTTATTGTTGTAAAAATGAAATTTAATTATTTTTAGAAAGGAAAGAAGCTTGGTGTTCTGGTTTTACAATATATATGTTTGCACATAATAGAAAAAATATAGCTGTGTAGCTTTTATATGAAACCCTTCTTTTATCTTTTATATGTAATTGGTACACAGAAAGTACACTGTATTATGCAAGTATAATATTTGAATAGTGATATAAATATATCTCTAGTCATTATGAATTTTATCCATCTCACTTTAAAAAGAATACCATTTGCATGTATTCATGGATTATGAGTGCATGAGAGACACTGTTTTTCTTAATATAGTACTTTTATGTTGGTGGAGGACAGAATCCTCTCACTATTAACAGATTTAGTTCTCTGGCAAAATCTATAGAAGGAAAGTGAGGATGCCATGATTAGTACTGAAGACGCACACATAGACCCAGAAAATCTCCAACTACCCTCAATTTTAAATTATTTTAGAATCTTTTCAAAAGCTAAAACAACATGTGGTTATTTGAAATGCCATGATGTGTTATCTTGGCTAAAAAGGTACTCATAAGGAGAGTTGTGAAAAGCAAAGAAAGTGATGTCAAGTATATTTGGTTGAGATTATTTAAATTCCCTTTCATCTTTGGAATCTTGAGGTCTTATTGTTTTCTTTAACCCCAGGCTTCTAAAAGTCTCACATTCCACATTTCCTCCAATTCTAGAATGCATGTTATTTTTATGTTTTAGCATTTCTGAAGTTGAGAAACATTATACTGCTATAAAGTAAGGAAGAAATTGTGACACCCCAGGACAAGTCTTTTCTATCCAGGTGGAAACAGCCACTGATGTAAGAGCAGGGGTTCTCTCTTATAAAGCTACCCACTGTATGTGTAAATGTCATCTGGCTCTTTTGGTGCTACCCTATAGAATTTGGGCTCAAGGAAATGTCACAAAAACGTTGTTACTCTGGCTCCTGTTATTGCTGTGATAATAAACTGTTCGTCATCTCTGACCCAGTTGTCTTCTGCCAGCATCCATGAAACAGGGAAAGGCTAACATGTTAGCTTGCAAGTACGGTGAAACTTCAGACCCTTCACAGTTCCCAAAATATAAGCAGTTTAACTCTCAGCAATACATTATTCAGTTAAAGAAAAAAAAATGGAACTGGGCGTAGCTTGACAGAAATGTTACAGAATTTTCTCTGATGTTCTTTGATATCCCTTTGAAAATTATACTATCAATTCTAAAAGTAATAAAGAGGTCAAAATCTCAAGCACCAGATATGGGGAAAAAAAGTATGTATGTTTATAATTGCTAATGGCCAAAAGAGATTCAGAAAAACTTTGAGTATACAAATACAAACAAGATTTAGAACCAAACTTTGACTATAGAAATGAGGAAAGTGGGAGGTAATTGAATGCAAAAGTGTGTTATTGTTAGGTTTTATAAAGTATGTTCGATGTAAAATATCTGTTTTTCTCCAAAAGTTTCATTACCTTAACAGCACATCTAATAATTAATGAAATTTTGGACTTGAAAGATTTTAATTCTTTGTCTTAAAGGTAATTTATTGCAACCACAAAAGAATAATACTGTTAAAACTTTAGACTCTTCAAATTCTCAGAAAGAAAGAAAGAAAAACAAAAGAGAGAAAGAGGGAGAGAGAGAGAGAGAGAATACCTATGGACATGCCTGAAAAAATTAACAGAAGAGGACTGATTTAGATCAGAATGAAGTTTAGGAAGTGAGAAAATTCTTATTTTTATTGTTGTTGGCATATTTACATTTTTCTATCCTGTAACACCAAGAAATTTTTATGATTTGTTTTATAATTTTGGGAAGCAGAATCACCCTTTATTTCCATTTCTTTTCTTACTTTGTACATATTTGAAATGATAAAGAAGCAGACCATTATTCTTAAGCTATTCAGGGTAGTTTTTGAAAACCTATGTAGGCACTACACCAAAGAGTGATTGGACTTTCCTTCATCTTCTCATAGTGAACAGTACTTTTATCATTGAGAAAAGATTGCAACAATTTTCTGTCTTCTGAGAAACCCTCCCCAGTCACCTCACCCAGGTCATTCCCTATAAATAGGCTTTTTTTTTAAGATTTTTTTTTGATGTGGATCATTTATAGTAGTAGTACTACTTTACAGTAGTAGTACTACTTTACAGTAGTAGTTTCTCCTGTATAACAAAGTGAATCAGCTATATATATATATATATATATATACAAAATACTGCCATTTCTCCTCCCTCTTGCATCTCCCTCCCACTCTCCCTATCCCACCCCTCTAGGTGAACACAAAGCACCAAGCTGATCTCGCTGTGCTATGGTCATAAAAATTTTAACTGATCAATAGATAACCTTGTATCTAAACAGTGCATACCTATTTAAAGGCACCTTATTTAATATATATTGTTGACTCATTAACATTAAACTCATGACCAACAGCCCTATAACTTATGCCTGGACGAAGCTTTTCTAGCACACTGATGTTCTATGTAAGGCACATCACAGCCTTCTTGTACTTAGGAACACTAGACACCACATCAGCACTATACTCGGGGGACTATTTTAAATAGCAAAATTACCAACAAAAGGCACAAAAATGCAAAAAAAGAAGAAGAAGAAGAAATACACTAAAAGCTAAATAGGCCATGAAAAGTATGCTTGTTTGCAGTGTGAGGGTTGAAACAAGCAGGCAGAGCTAATGCCTCTTCTGACCTTGGCTGAGAATGGGCACGTGGGGAGACTCAGATTTTTGTCACTCTGCACACATCCACAAATGCCCATAAAAGTACTGAGAGTGTAGATTTGGGAATAACAAACATATTTCAGTGAGTAGGAAAGTTTGTAAATAGGGAAGCTGCAAATGATGAGGACCAACTCTACATATATTAATTGCCCTTCTATTCACACTTTGTTTCCTGAAGAAAAGTTTGAATTTAAATTACTTCTGAGACACAGATGTCAGCATTGAACACACTGAGTTTAGGACCTTGGTATTAAGCATACAGTTCTTAAAATCCCAACATGTATTTTGCTGACTTTGCCTCCTCTGTTTATCTAGCTCATAGATTATCGCAGTGCATTTCTCTGTAGGCAGCTTTGTTAGCTTTGTTCTTTTATGGCTGTGGAGTAAATGTTTGTGTAAAACATATTAGTTTCTCTCCACCTGCATAAACAGGGAAGGATGGACCATGAGTCAGTTAAGTAAGTACCAAAAAATTAGAAATTGCAGTAGGCAGAATGAGAAATGATGGATTAACCAACTATACTAAGAGGATGGGTATATCTGTAGACACAATTCAGAAAGCTAGAGTCTGTCATACAGAGTGAAGTAAGTCAGAAAGAGAAAGACAAATACTGTATGCTAACACATATATATGGAATCTAAGAAAAAATAAAATGTCGTGAAGAACCTAGGGGCAAGATGGGAATAAAGACACAGACCTACTAGAGAATGGACTTGAGGATATGGGGAAGGGGAGGGGTAAGCTGTGATAAAGTGAGAGAGTGGCATGGACATATGTACACTACTAAACGTAAAATAGATAGCTAGTGGGAAGCAGCCGCATAGCACAGGCAGATCAGCTTGGTGCTTTGTGATCACCTGGGTGGGTGGGATAGGGAGGGTGGGAGGGAGGGAGACACAAGAGGGAGGAGATATGGGAACATATGTATATGTATACTTGATTTACTTTGTTATAAAGCAGAAACTAACACCATTGTAAAGCAATTATACTCCAATAAAGATGTTAAAAAAAAAAGAAGCCTCTGAATTACTAATAGGTCACACTATGAAATAAGCTTTTTGTGGGTAAAAAATAGGCAGTTTTATATGGCTCCAGCTAATAATTAGAATGAGATAATGAAAGAAATGGTAAACTGATGTGAGCCTCCAATGGCGGGCACTTGATTGCCAAGAATCCATGGTGGTGGCTTCTAAGGAGGTGTTGAAAGCAGAGAGGTTGGGAAGATGAAAGGGGTTGTGTCTTTGCATAAAATATAAAGACTCACTACTCACAGACTCACCACTATATCATTGAATCTCTGTTAGGCTACAACCGAAATTTCTGCCCCAGTGACTGAGTTGGTAGTGGGGAAGACACCTGAGGGATGTCAGAAAAACAACTCTCAATAACTGTGATATGATGATGGTGAAACTGTACATTTAATAGATGTCTTGTCCCCAAGGAAGAGAGTTTGTAAGTTGGGAGATGGATGGCATGTATCCAGATATGGTCTCATTTATTAAAAAATTACCATATACCTACACTTGTAACACCAAGTGAGACATCCTCACCAACATTAAACAAGTGTCTGTTATGGTTAAAGCAACATTTTAAGATCTGGGGAGGATACATCGAGACATAAGACATGACTACGGTCTTCAGGATTTTATATTCTGGTTGGAAACATGATATATGTTACAAAAAAGGAGAGATGAATACACTTTTAAATAATTTTTATGTTAAGATATAAAAGAACTATTTATTATTATTATTAAATATTACATTACATAAAATAAAATTCAGTCTATTGCTGTGGAAGGTGATTTTGTGGCTCATATGCAATGGTTACCACACTGTGGGGGCTGCTCTTGTGTTCTGCTCCCATGAAGTCTCCAGTGCTGGTGGATTAGTGGAAAGAACTGGGTTTGGACTTCCAAGATGCCCTTCTTACCCACTTGGTACCTGAACCAACTGAGAATTACAGAACAACACTTTTACAGAACAACACTTAAGTATTGAGGAATGTGGCCTAAATCAGTAGGCATGAGGACTTTTCAAGCTGTGTCCCAGATGTGACACACATGCCTCCAGGCAACTCCATGGGTGGCAGAGAAGCACAGGGAGTACTCCCCACTGGCAAGCCCACTTCTCAGGGGAAAGGAGAGGACTGCTCAACCTGAGCATTCTGGGTTCATTCTCCTGCAATTAGGAGTCAAAAAAACCCCTCCCCCACAAACTAAGTGAGCAGGAGCAGGGAGATCATCACTCTAGCCTGTCTGGTACAGTTCTGGTGCACAAATACCAGTGCAGGCAGAAAGGGGATTCAGGGGGTACTGTGCCTAAAACCTTTGACAACTTTAATTTCTGTACACTGCAAATGGTCATAGACAGAGGGACAAAAGTAAAATTCAAGAGCAATAAAAGGAATGCTGGTTTGGACACAGTTGGCCAAACAAACGTTGAAAGTTACCAAAATAACAACCCAGAGCTGAGCTTTCAGAGATCAAATTCCACTCACCCACTTGCCCTTTAATGAAATGCAATTTCCAATTACCTCTAGTGTCCTGAGTTCTCAATAAAGTAGCAGAACTTCATGTTAAAATGCTATTTTTCACATATAAGTCATGGAGGTGGTGGCAGAAGAACCATGAGCTCCATAATTGCAGCTTACAGGATAGTTAAGAGATTAATATTATGAAAATTAATTGTAAAATTATATAATTAATTTTAATAGCCCAGGGATCCTTCAGGAATTGATGTCTGAGAAGAATGCAGTCCCCAGAGAGGCCCACGGGGAAACAGCAGAGTTGGCCTGAAGTTTGCAGACCCAGAGCAATGGCCTCTTGGGTCTGAACTCTGATCCAAGAAACACAGGAAGAACACAAGGTGTGTATGTAAATGTCATGGATCCTTGGGCTCCTGGGGCAGGGGTGAAGGTGGATGAGGATCAGCTTCTCCCAAAGGTAGGCTGGCGGCAAGAAAATGTTTTCAAGGGCCAAGAGGTAAGCCCTGTGACTTCTTTGTAAACTTTGTCAGGCTTAAGTTATACAAGTGGTAATATATTTTACATTATCATGATGTTCTTTCCTAAATGTAAGATTTGATGATGTATCTACTATCCAAATTACTGTAATAATGTCTTCCAGTCCATTTCTAATATAATTTGGAGATCCATGGTATAGAGAATCAGTTTAATGCTGAAACTCAATGCTCTGTCACAGGTCACAAGCCCAGGGTTTGTCAAGGTGATTCAAAGCATTCCCATTGTGATATGGTCAGTGGTCTGTCTTCCTCCCCCAAATTCATACATGATCGTTTTTGTTTGAGTTTTTTCTTCCAGATTAAGGAAGATCTTCAATTTTTTATTTTTCAAATGAAAAGAAATATCTGCCTGCAAGAATAATGTTTGAAACATCACTATGGAGAAAACAGGATGTATTAATATGAAACAGTGATTCTTTCCTGGCTGTCATATAACACATAAACACAGCGACTAAGAGAAGCAACTTGCAGACATAATAATCCAATCATTTAACTGAGCCTAAGTATTGAAGTGAGGGTCTTGGAAGTAAGGCTCTGGACAAAGATGGACCCTTTTCTCCGCTAATAGGACCTGGGGTTGGTGTGCTGGTTGTCTCCAAGACTCAAAAGACTGACAGGACTCAAAATAATTCATTATACTCAGTCATGGTTTATTACTGTAAAAGGACACAGATTAAAACCAACCAAGGGGAAAGGCAAATAAGGTGAGGTCCAAAAAGAAAGGCAAGCTTCCAGTTGTCCTGGAAAGTGCATATTCCCCCCCAAAAATGATGTGTGACAACTCATGCAAAGTGATACCAACTAGAGACGCTCACCCAAGCCTTGGTGTCCAGCGCTGTACTGGGGTCAGTCACGTAGGCAGGTAGCAACCATAAGATGACCTCAGCTACTCAGTCTCCAGCAAAAGAGTCAGACTGATATAACATGGCCCAAAGTCTCAGGCATACAACAACAGGTGATCACAAGTCACATTGTTAGCATCACACTGATACAGCCTGGCCCAGCGCCTCAGCCATACAAAACCCCTCTCATCAGGTCCCAGAGGTCATCTCCCAGGAGCCAGTCAAGGACCAGTCCTTTCTTGGGGATGTGAGCACACAAGCCTGCTGAGCTCACCCCTTATTACAGAATTACTCAGCCTCCTTGGGACTTGATTTCCTTCTTGGGAAAACTGAACTAATAAAAAATATCCACCTCAAAGGGTTATCATGAGGATAAAATATGTGTAATGTGTTCAGAATAATTCCTAACCCCATACCAAGAACTCCATGTTATCATTTTTAAAAAATTTAATATTATAAAATTATACCAGGTACTTTCTCACATGAGAAGATGGAGTATACATACATTTTTCTTTTCCTCCCACTAAGTACAACTAAAAATGTAGAAATATATGTGAAACAATCATAAGAAGACTCTGAAAGATGAGAGAAAAAGATATACTAGTTACTAGTTAGGGAATAGACAACCCAAGGACAACATGGTAGTGAGTTCTCTGGGCTTTCTTTTTGCCTCACATATCCCAGATTTGTAGCTGAAAAAGCTGATGAGCCAGAAATCCCAACAGGAGCAGACAAAAAAAAAAAAAAAGCCCAAGAAAAAGCTGCTTTCTCTAGTCAAAGGAGCTGGAAAGGGGCTGCCTAGTAGGATAGAAAACATTTAGATAGTAACCGCTCTACTGAAGCCAAACACTGCAGACACATATCCACCCAGGACATTAAAAGACAACTGGGAAGCTTAAACCTGCTGGGTTGGTGTCAGAGAAGGCTGATAAGGAGCTAGGATGTTCATCTCTGATAGGTAGTAATGAGCCCCCTTCCCACATAATGTCAGTGGAGACCGTATAAGGAGGCAGGACTTCCAGGTCATCATGTTGGTATGAAGCACCTTTTCCCTTCCAGCTGGGTGCTATCAGAGGAAGCCTGATGGAGAGTTGGACTTTCATCACTTTCCAGTGGTACTGAGACAACACTACACATCCCATTCCCATGGAGACCACATGGGTAGCAGTAAAGGCACTCCTGCACATTCCAGGCATGTTGACATCCACAGAGGTGTATTGGTGAGCTGAAACTCCCACCCAACCCACTCATAATGAGGAGGCACTCCTTCCCTCAAGTGTTGATGAAGGCTGATGGGGGAGGGAGGAGCTGAAAAAAACCCTCAAAAATTGGCTGTAAACATCTTAAATTTTGCAAAATCCATAAACATAGAGATACGCAAGGCTGCACAAACAACAACTAGGGTAAACTCAAAATAATCTGCATAAAGATACATCATAGTCAAACTTCTGGAGACTAAAGACCAAACAAACAAAAAAAATTCTTGAAAGCTATACCATACTTACATGGGAAGACCAACTGAATGACAGCAAAGTCCTTATGAAAAACTATGGAGGCCAGGAGGAAGTGGTATGACATTGTTTTATGTGCTGAAAGAATTGTCAACTTATAATTTTATATCTAGTAAAAGATGACAGAGTCCCCAGATAATCCTCATCCCAAAGAGAATAAAACATTTGGTTTTTTTCCTCCTCATCTGAATCAAAGTCCTCATTTCCTGCCCCAGGCTTTATCTCTTGCTAGAATTAATGACAATGAGAACATCTAGACACAGTAGAAGAAACCAACTATTAGCCGCAGTGGCACATTTCCTCAAGTCCTGTGGCCCCAACATGGAGGACAGAGAGCAGCTTGACATTGGAACATTTCCCAAAGTTGGAGATGACTTTCAACCATGTTACTGTGTGAAATTGTGCTATATGTAATTTATATGATGTTGATTTTCTTTTGTGAAAAACTCCTTTAAAAAACCTTCTCTTTTACATTTTACTTCTCACCTTCTTACACATACACTTTCAAAATATAGCATGTTAGTAAGTTGAGAAAATCTTAAATATCTGGACTAGTCTACATTGTAGAGCTGTGCTAGCCAACACTAGTCATATATAGCCATTTAAATTTAAAAGTAAAATTCAGTTCCTCTGTTGCTCTAGGTACATTTCAAGAGCTCAATGTGGCTAGTGGCTCTGGTATTGGCAGTACAGGTACAGAACATTTCCATTTCCAATATTTCCTATTGACATCCTATTTCAGAGGTATGCTGTTACTTTTATCCTTGGGGCATATTTCACTTCTTGGACATAGTTGTTTTACATGAATAGTGAACTGTGGAATTATATATCTGAAATGTGTATTCAAGTTATCACATAGAACAAATCCAGTCTTGCTTCAACATTCTCCACCTTTTCTTAATGTCTCAGTGTCTTTGTCAGAAAAGTTCTTTTGCCCATTGGAAATATGAAGTGCCCAGAAGGGGCAGATCATTGTGCATTAAGGAAGAAACCAAAATAAAGCCTTAGAAAGTTTACAATATGAAGTACATAGCTTTGATTAAAATATCCTTCCCCTGACACACACACACACACACACACACACACACACACACACACACACACATAACATCAATCAAAATTCAATGTCCCCAAAGTTATCTATGTACTTTGTTTAAATGATAATAATATTTAATTGCAAGGTTTGCATGTTTCTCTTCTTGTTAAGATGCCTTCATGTTGCCCTCATGAAATTAAGAACTGGCTACTATAGTTAGCATACAAATTTAATTGAAAAATTGTATATAACTCTCCAAACAAGTATACTTGGAATGAAATTATCAAGATTAATTTCAATAATTAGTTGCAGCTATTTCTGCTATGTCAAGAAGTCTTTTGCTCGAGTGACAAAATAAAATACTCATGTAAAGATGGTGATATTGTGTTACCGGCATCAAGTGTAGGCCCAGAGTTAGGAAATAGCCCCAAATGCAGGAAACTCTCAGGGAGATAGTAGTATGTGACTTTTTATAAGGGGAAAAATTTTAAACTAGTGAAACTATAGAATCAAATCTAAGAATTGTACTACATACTTAATTGTAAATGAAGAGGTCACGTTGACTGACCCTTCCCATTCAATACTGCACCAGGGTACCAACACTCACCTCCAGTATAAGGGATTATCCATGACTTAATTTTGGCTAGGTCAGTGTTTCCCAGGTTTTCATGTGCTTATGAATCAACCAGAGAGCTTGTTAAAATTCAGATTCCTGAACTCTATCCTAGAGATTCTGATTAATTGGATCAAGGTTGGACTAAGGAATCTGCATTTTGAAAAATACCCCATAATCATTGGATGCAGATATTCCATGAATCACTCTTTAAAGAGCATGAACTGAAGTCTCCTTTTCTTCATAGATTCTCTAACCTAAATTTTAAACTATTTCTTACAGTGTGTAAGAACATAAGTTAGGCAATCCTGGGTTAGAATCTTACATCTCTATTTAGTCTTATTAACCTTGGATAAATTACTTACTGCTTTTAATAGTGAGTTTATTTATCCTCAATATTGTTGTAATTGTTCTTGTCATTATCACATATCTACAATGGCCATCATCTGTCTAGAAACATACAATTTTTATTATGAACCTTACATGTGACAGAAGAATTTCTTCCAGGTGGCTGTGTGGTATCCTGTTGGATTTATAGCCCAGCCCAATAACCTCTACAGTCACAGAATTATTTCTTCCTTTCTATAGCTTTAGAACTGTTACTCTTTTCTCTTTTGCTCTATTCTCCCATTCTTTTTTTCTCCCTCCCTCCCTCTCTCCCTCCCTTCCTTTCTTCCCCCCTTCCATTTATCCTTCCTTCCTTCCTGATTTATTCTTAAGATGATAATTTATCCCATAGTCCCTAAAATATCATATATATATGCAATCTGTTAGATTCAAATCAGAAATTTTATTTCTGGAGTTTTTCAAGGGTCCACGTTCTACCTGTAGGTCATTGAACCAGGGTCATTTTATCGACACACATTTTAAAGATGTGTTAAAGTTGACTTTACTGTCTTCTGCTCTCAGCAATGGCCTTCCTGGTCATCCACAAATGGAAAGTTACCCTAAGTGCCTGATTGCAGCTCACAGACACTGTGTCTACATGACCACCTTAGGAGAGCACCACCTAATGTATTTTTAAGCACTGTATCCATAATGTTAGTTTTTATCCAAGTTGCATACTATGAAATTGATTTTTTTTTATTTATTGAAAAATGTTTTTATTTTTGCTTTGGCCCAACAGTTTAATTTTTTTTTCGTTTGTATGGGTTGATGTGCCAGAATATTGAGTAATTCAGTTAAACCTCATCCCAGGTAATTGATTCACTAGAGAAAACAGAAGAGAGATGTGGTATAAGTAGAAATGCCTGCTTTATACTCTTTTGGTTTTCTTTTAATTGATATCAGGACATAACTGCAAAGTTCTAATCCATCAAAGCTGCAGGGCATGGTGGGTTCTTCTTGTGTATATATTGCATCAGTATACTGCCAAAATAATATCAAAGAAGAAAAACCCAGAACCCCATGTCCTGATCTAAAGAAACTAATGACCAACTTAAAATCAATAAATAAAATTCCTTATTTTTTCAAAAATTGTATTGACATTTATTTATTCATTATTTCATTTCTTTATTCAACAAATTTGAATATGTTTTATGTGTCAGTCACAGATAATTGAAACAAAAGCCCTGCTCCCTCGGTGCTCACAGTCCAGTCCAAGAGACAAGCTACTGGACTTAAAAGAGACACAGCATGAAGCCAAGAGTGTAACGTGGATTTCAGATATGCAGATACTCCATTTCTCATGCCAGGCACCTTGGCACCACTGGACCTTTACTCAGCCAGAGCTCAGCTCCTGCTGCCCCCTTTCTGGGCTCCTGGAATAGAATGATTTAAACTTGTTCTTTGACAAGTAGTTAACACATGACCCTTTCTCTTTGGCCTCCCTTGGTCCTTCTTCCTTTATCAGACTTCCCAAACTGCCCACAACTTTCCTCCAAACAAAATCAATCACTCCCTTCTCTGAGCCCCCCAAACACTCAGAACACGTCTCTTCTTTTAAAAAAAATTTATTTTATATTGGAGTATAGTTGATTTACAATATTGTGCTAGTTTCAGGTGTACAGCAAAGTGATTCAGTTATACACATACATATATTTATTCTTTTTCAAATTCTTTTCCCATTTAGGTTATTACAGAATATTGAGTATAGTTCCCTATGCTATACAGTAGGTTCTTGCTGTTTACCTATTTTTCATATAGTAATGTGCATATGTTAATCCCAAACTCCTAATTTACACCCCCTCCACCTTTCCCCTTTGGTAACCATAACTTTGTTTTCTATGTCTGAGTTTATTTCTGTTTTGTAAATAAGATCATTTGTATCACTTTTTTTAGATTCCACATATAAGTGATATCATATGGTATTTTCTTTCTCTCAGACATAAAAAAGAATGAAATACTGCCATTTGCAGCAACATGGATGGATCTAGAGGTGATCATACTAAGTGAAGTAAGTCACACAAAGAAAGACAGAACACACCTCTTAAGAGCAGCTGCCCCATTTTATTATAGTTGTGGTTTATGTTTGTTTCCAATCAGAAGAGGACCTTCTGGAAAGAAGAGCCTGGCCACGCTACGTCCTTTCAGCGTTTGGGCCATTGTAGGTCCTCACACATCCTGGGTTGTACTGACTCAAGCAGGAGGAGAGCCATCCACCACTGCCGCTGTGCCCCCTCCATGTCAGCCTCCTTATCACCTGCCTCTTTGTCTTTCTAAAAGTGCTTCAGGGAGATTTTGCAACAAGAAGTAATAACAGGTAGCCCTCTTGTGGTTGAGCATGAGATGAACCAATTCCCATTTGTGAGAAATAGGTAAGCCTTCTTGATAAGACACACATATGGTGTTTTTCCTGCCACCACCCTGGGGCTGTCCTGCCTTATGTTTCAGCACTGACCCCTCGCAGGGGCATTAGGGCATCACCCATGAGCCCTGTGTGTTAGCTTGGTGGGTGTCTGAGCTTTCAGGAAAGTGGAATGTTTTGGCTGTTAAGAAAGGAGTTTTTTCTGTGTTTTGGCCAGAAAACTCTCCATGACTGTGTTGCTGGCAAAGCAGGAACTGTGGTGGTGAGTAATAATTTCAGACTGTTAATCAACACGATGAATGAAGCCTACATGCTCTCAAACCCAGCCCCAACTGGAGCTTTGTTATAAATCATCCAAGATTAAATTGAAGGAAACACCAAATTTAAGTAGAGAACCCAATCCACTGGGCCAAACTGTCCCTAAAATACAACATGAAAGTCCCACCTCTGATGCCCTGGGCTCATCACTTACTCTTGAAGTTTATTTATAATACAATTCAAGAAATAGTATGCTTTTTTTCTTATCTTTAAGGCCTCTCTTTCCTCTTCAGAATATCTCACATTTTTATGCCATGGGAAAAAGGTGGTTAGAAAAAATTAAACTTTAACTTACAGATTCTGAGCGTGTCTCAGTGTGAAAAGAAAATCACTTCAAATTTTGGACAGTAAAATGAATCTGAAGTCTGTCGCACATGTGATTGTCTCCTAGGAGACCCAAGCGTGAATCATCACCATGGAGACTACTTGGGCCCTCACTGCTCAAAATCATGAATGTGGATTATCAGCTAGGGTTTGTTTTGGGGGAGGAAAGACTATAACTACCGACCAAGCCTTACACACTACTACAGAGTTGTGTGCCCAAGGTGAGCTGTGGGCTGCGACCACTGCAAGTCTGCTCTGGCACCGTGAGTGGGAAATCTCATGGGCTGTGCTTTTAAAACACCTCTAGGGCCTGAAAGCAGATAGGCCCATCCTCAGAAACACAGCAGCACCCAGGAGATGGAGCAGGCAGCCAGTCATACAGGGGGAGAGTCTCTCACTCTGAAAGCCGGGCTTTGGGAAGATGCCAACCCAGAAGTAGCCCTTCCTTTGTTGGCCCTACCCCATGCAGCGCCACGCTGGGACTGGCTAAGATGAAAAGAACACGTGATGTCCTCTTCTTCATCTAGCTTTCTTGAAACTCATTTTTTACATAATCACAACAAAAATCACCATCAACAAAAATCAACAATTCTAGTAATCATATTAATCACAACAATCGTTCCCTGAGCCTGTCCCTTATCAGAGCTGGTCCCAGTGCTGGGTGTTCAGACTTTCTTTTGCCAGACTGGGGAGTGGGCCCAGCTCTAGCTTCCCTCCACCTTTGTCTTAGTGATCATAGTGCTTGCTTGCTATACACTGGATGTACTGATGGAATGGTAATGATGTCAAGAAGTTTTGAAGATGTCTCTTGTGGGACTATATAGACATGCAGTGACAATGTTACCTGGTGACCACTCCTGGAGTCTGGTTTGGTGAGCTGGAAAGGTGACCAGGAAAGGGAAGAAATGGTTTGAAAAGACACATGTCAGCGTTTTCGTCATTCTGTAGCAGGGAGGCACATAATAATCTGCTTTAGATTTAGAACAGCTGGTGCTCAAGTTTTATATGTAATACCAGGAAACATGTTTTCTGATCATCTATTTTATTAATGTGATTTTGGATGCTGATGGTATTTAAACATTATATTTCTAATCCTTTTATGGCATATTTATTCAATGAAGATTTAACATCTTCCTCTTCTCTTGAACCCTTAAGAGCACTTTCTCTGTTCAGTGCTCTTTGAGAATGCAGATGTACAAAGTCAAATCAGATAAAAAGATCGCATGTTTCTTTATTTTGAAGATAATGCAGGGGTCGTAGTAAACAGTAAATGCAAAATGAAAGTTTCTGCCAGCCAGGACCAGTTACAAAGGAGTGTGCAGACTTGTAGCCCAGAATTGCAGCCAATGTTGGCAGCATTGCATGATTCTTCAGTGTATTTGTTTTTTTAAAAAATCCATTAAGGACAGAACTCACATGTCACTTCCTCTTCTGTAATGCTTTACAGACTTCACAGCCACCCCTGACCACCACCAGCCACCTGTACTTCTGTGGGGTTTTCTGTGCACCACACCCACTTACTCAGACCCGATTTCTCATGGGTTAGTTGGGCAAGTAACTTCTTCTCCAGCTGGCCCAGAAGCTCCTTGTGGGAAATGTCTGCCTGATTCATCTTCATATACCCCTTTCATCCATTCATCCATTCAAAAATAAGTTTATCAAGCACATGAGTACCAGGCGTTGAGGACAAAGTGCTGAAGGAGACTGCTAGGCTCCTAGGAGAGGCAGCCCACTGGATAAGTGAAAGGTCCAGTGGGGCCAGCTGGGCTGCGTGGAGGCAGCACATGCTTGGAGGGAGAATGCCCAGAGCACACGCTGCTGCAACCTACAGCCAGGGAGAGCTGCCCTGAAGGACAGCATGAGTTTAGCCCTGCGACGGGACAAGAAAAAAGCAAAGCAGATAGTCAAAGGGAAGAGTGAGTGCAAAACCCTATGCTGACAAATAGGTGGGGATTGTTCTAGAAACTGGGGACAGGTCAGCATTGTGGAGGTAAGTACGTGCAAGTGTGGATGGATCCAGATCCTGAGACTGGTGAGGAGCTGTGACTCCGCTCTTGGTGAGATGAAGGCCAGTGAAGGGTGCTCAGCAGGATGGTCAGCCACTAAGGCATTCACGTTTATAATAGGATCACTCTAACTTTTTTGAAGAGGTTGGAGGGAGGCTGGAATGGAGCCCATTCTGAACAGGTGGTCATGGTTTGACCGTGGTTGTGCCAGACTTCGAGGGTTTCTTGCCTCAAGTGGCTGTAATAAGGCCACTAGGGACCAGGAGGGGATGGTTAGAACTTGGAAGAAAATGGCATTACTGCACCAACTGCCTAAGTTTCTACCTTCAGGGCTTTTTCTGAAATGGGGAAAGAATAGGACAGAGGAGCCACCCTGCAAGTGTACCTTTGTATATGGATCCCTTGGCCCCCAAGGAAGCTGGAGGGAATTGAGGGCTGCTGGAGATCCCAGGCTGTGCCATCTGTCCATACCTCCTCTCCCACCCCCGCCTGCTGAAGAAATAGCGTTGTTACTGAATCAGGCTTGGGTCTGCTTGCCCATGCACAGTAAAGCCAATCTACTGACACTGGGTTGTGGTGAAGGAAAGTGCAGCGTTTATTGAAGGAGCCAAGCAAGAAGTCCAAAAGACCTGAACTCTCTGGTGGCTTTCAGGGAAAGGTTTTTAAAGACAGGGTGAGGAAAGGGGGTTGTGAGGTGTGTGATCAACTAATGGACAGTCTTCTGATTGGTTGGTTTTGAGGTAATTGGGAGTCAAGATCATTAACCTCTGGTTCCAACTGGTCTGGGGTCTACATGCTTGTGGGCAGTATGCAGTTAACTTCTTCCACCTGGTGGGGGTTTCAGTATCTGTAAAACAGCTCAAAGGATATGGCTTAGAATATTACCTATAGCCCTTGAGGAGGAACTGAAAGTCCTTGACTTTGTTTAATGGCTAAACTATTGTTATTTTGCCTTGCTTGACTGTTTTCCTTTCTTTCTGTATTTTCTCACTTCTCTGATTAAATTTACTCTTTGGAACTTGGGGAAAGCCTAGGAGGCTAAAGTTTTTTACAGACAAGGGGCAGGCAGAGGATGTGCAGGAGGGGAATCTGTTCTGAGAAGACCACATGGGGTCCTGCTCTGTTATAGCATCACCTCCTGCATGTGCCATGATACAAAAGGGTCAGGAGACACAACAGAGTTATATTTCCCAAAAGAGATTCCTTAGAAGTCTGTGCATGGGAGGTGACCTCAGGGTAATAAGAGGCTTCCATGAGCGAATAAGCTCAAGAGCATTTGGTGGAATTCTACACATATCTGATGTCCACCTTTTGGAGATGTACAATGCACTAACATACTGGAGACACAGAAAGCCCTCAGTCAAAGGTCCTTCCCCAAATTTCTTTACTCAGAATTTCTCAGACACATTTGACCATGGAGTCAACTTTTTTATTACATAATAACATATTAATATTCCACACAATGCCCATTACGTAATGCCATTATAGATTTCCTAGAGGAACTGAGATGGATAAAGAGCTCTGGAAGGAATACAACAGAGAGCATAAAACAGAATCACTGAAAAAAAAGTAAGGGAAGGAAGGAAAGAAAGAAAGAAAGAAAGAAAGAAAGAAAGAAAGAAAGAAAGAAAGAAAGAAAGAAAGAAAGAAAGAAAGAAGAAAGAAAGAAAGAAAAAGAAAGAAAGAAAGAAAGAAAATATTACATGCTAAGAGATGCATTTCCCATACTGGGGAATAATGTGCTAAAAGAAATTAGTGCTGTAGTCATTTACTTAATTCAAATAAAATGTAGCT